>PVJD01004111.1:0-144808 GCA_004026545.1 Mormoops blainvillei | reverse complement strand
TTCTTAAGCATACTTCCTAGTGCTTTCATTTTTTAATTAATTCCAATAGATTAAATTTATATTAATCAGATTGAAAAGAGCTATTTAAATGAGCATTTATACTATATTTTGAAAGTTATTTATCAAGTGACATAACGAGAATATATTATGTTTAAATGTTAACTGAAATAGTTGAGGCTGCCATCACTTTTTGAATAGCCTTTCAAAGTAAGAAAATGGAAAATTGAAATACTTCCTCAGAAGAATTTAAATTGATTGATAAAAAGAGTGGCATATATTCCTGTTTGGATCAGTTTGGCACTATGCATGATACACAATGCAGATTATGTAAATTAAATTAATCATGCTTATGGTTGTGGCCACTAAACTGAAGAGAAAGCAGTGCCATGTGAAACCACAGTCCGCCCCCTCCCTTCCAGCCACTCCGTTGTTCTTGTCCTACTTTCAGCTAAAAGGGCGTGCAGATTCAGAACTAAGATGGCAAGTGGCAAGTTACTCATTTTCTTTCATTTGTTTTTTGTTGTTTTTGCTTTTCCCCTAACTTGAATAGTTACTTAAAATGATGATATTGATAAGAGAGTTTAGGCTCTGGGATAAAGCAAGGATGGCTTTTCCCTGTCTACTCGGTGACCTGAGCAGATTACTTAACCTCTGTAAGCCTGTTCTCCTATCCGCAGATATGAATACTTACACTGGGTTGAATGATAATGTATGTACAATGCTTACCATGCTGTTAACATTTCTTATTATTACTGCCAACATATTTCCCTTTACGCTGTGCCTTAAGGTTCCATTACTTTCATTTAGGTTTATGAAGGTAAACTAGCTGACCAGTACTTCCAGAGAACTTTGCTGAAAAAGGTCTGGAAAGCCTGGCATTCCACGGTGCAGAAGAAGTGGAAAGATGTGGTGGAGCGAGCTTGTCAAGCAAGAGCTGAAGAAGTTTGTGTCCAGCTGTCCAATGATTATGAAGCCAGAGTTGCTATGGTAAAACTTTTTTTTTTAAATTTTTGCTTTCCTTTAATAGAAATGAAAGATGGGTAGCATTACTGAGAGTTAGTCTATAGTTAGGCAAAGTGACCCATTTCTCTAATTCCATTTAATGCAGTATATCTTCACATGAGACTACTTGACTATTTGGGAAGGAACAACGCTAGTAAATCAGACTTACAGACTTACTTATACTTTCAAAAATTACAACTCTTTTGGCCCCCAAACTTGTGTTGGATTTCTTGTGTGTACATGTGTGTAACTGTCTCTTGAAAATGTAAATCACCCATAGATCCTTACATCTTTAAGAAAGTATCCTTTATTATGCTGCTTCTTTTTGCCTTTATTTAGCCAAGAATAGAGACCAAAACCAAAACTGTTTATCCTCTTGTTAATTTAAATATACTTTGTTCGTATAAGGTTGGTTTAAAGCAGTTGTATATAAATTAGAATTATTTTCCCATTGACTTTTAATAATAAGCCCTGGCTAGTGTGGCTCAATAGATTGAGTGACAGCTTGCAAACTGAAGGGTCACTGGTTCACTTCCTAGTCAGGCACATCCGTGGGTTGTGGGCCACGTCCCCAGTAGGAGGCGCGTGAGAGGCAACCACACATTGATGTTTCTCTCCCTCTCTTTCTCCTTCCTTTCCCCTCTCTCTAAAAATAAATAAATAAAATCTTTAAAAAATAATAATAACAAAATTAACATTGTTTCCATGGGAAAACATTTGAAACTCAAAATGAAATAAAAACCATACTGAAGAATGCAGTAGGCCTCTTGAAATCAAATACTAAAAGGAAAAAAAAATCGTCATTATAGTATTGAGTTCATAATGTTAAAAATCAGTGTCATAATACAGATAATTGTCTGCAATTGAAAGTGACGTGCAAAAAATGGAGCCACTTTAGATTTGGTCTATGGGAAAGTGTGTTGTAACTAATATCACTTTACACTTTAAACTCTATAGTTTTTAAAAACTCTGTTAATATCGCAGGCATTTAGTTATTTTTTTTCTAAAGAGGTTAAGGCTGTCTGTGGCCCTTAATGTATTTGGTTTAACATCCTACATAAAAGATTTATAGTAAGAAATGGCATATCTTTTTGTATAATTAAAACAATCAGTAACCTTCAGTGGGAGTGGTATAAAATTCCCCTTCTTTGAACTTTGACTCTATTGTTAGAAATGAAAATGGTTTGTTGACAGAGACAAAATAAATTGAGACACATAGCAGAAGGGGTATGTAGGAAATTGTATTTAGTATCACACCTAAAAATAATTTCACAGTATATTTTTGAACAATAAATAATATTCTTCCTTGTATCATGAATTCTTTTTTCTTTTTTTAAAATTTTCCTTATTTTAGTTATCTGGAGCTTTGGAAAATGCAAAAGCTGAAATCCAAAGAATGCAACATGAAAAAGAGCACTTTGAAGATTCCATGAAGAAAGCTTTCATGCGGGGTGTCTGTGCATTAAATCTTGAAGCCATGACAATATTTCAGAACAGAAATGATACAGGTTAGTGTTTTACTTACAATTCTCTACTTTCAAAAAGGACTTGGGATTTCAGTGATTGGTATGGTCTACAGTGATAATTTTCACCAACAGCTGTTGCATCCAGGCACTGTATATTTTTAAAATATATTTTATTTACTATAATATTACAGTTGTTCCATTTTTTTCTCCCCTTTATTACTCTCTGCCCTGCATCCCGCATCCCACCAACATCCCCAGCCCCCTTAGTTGAGGTCCAAGGGTGATACATATAAGTTCTTTGGCTTCTCCATTTCCTACACTATTCTTAACCTCCCCCTGTCTATTTTGTACCTACCATTTATGCTTCTTAATCCCTGTACCTTTTCCCTCATTTCTCCGCCTCCACTTCCCCACTGATAACCCTCCATGTGACCTCCATTTCTGTGATTCTGTTCCTGTTCTAGTTGCTTGCTTACTTTGTTTTTGTCTTCATTGTCTTAGGTTCAGTTGTTGATAGTTATGAGTTTGTTGTCATTATACTGTTCATAGTTTTGATCTTCTTTTTCTTAGATAAGTCCCTTTAACATTTCATATAATAAGGGCTTGGTGATGATGAACTCCTTTAACTTTACTGGATCTGGGAAGCACTTTATCTGCCCTTCCATTCTAAATAATAGCTTTGCTAAATAGAGTAATCTTGGACGTAGGTCCTTGTCTTTCATGACTTTGAATACTTCTTTCCAGCTCCTTCTTGCCTGTAAGATTTCTTTTGAGAAAACAGCTGAGAGTCTTATGGGAACTCCTTCGTAGGTAGCTGTCTCCTTCTCTCTTGCTGCTTTTAAGATTTTCTCCTTATCTTTAATATTGGGTAATGTAATTATGATGTGCCTTGGTGAGTGCTTCCTTAGATACAACTTGTTTGGGAATCTCTGAGCTTCCTGGACCTCCTAGAAGTCTATTTCCTTTGCCAGATTGGGGGCATTCTCCTTCATTATTTTTTCAAATAAGTTTTGAATTTCTTGTTCTCCCTCTTCTCCTGCTGGCAACCCTATGATTCGGATGTTGGAACATTTAAAGTTGTCCCAGAGGTTCCCCAGCCTCTCCTTATTTTTTTGAATTCTTGTTTCTTCATTCGGTTCCAGTTGAATGTTTATTTCTGTTCCAAATTGTTGCTTTGAGTTCCAGTTTCCTTCTCTTCACTGTTAGTTCCCTGTACATTTTTTTTTTATTTCACTTTGCATAGCCTTCACTTTTTCCTTTTATTTTGCAACCATACTCAACCCTTTCTGTGAGCATCCTGATTACCAGTGTTTTGAACTCTGCATCTGATAGGTTGGCTGTCTCCTCATTGCTTAGTTCTATTTTGGGAGTTTTGACCTCTTCTTTCATTTGTGCCATATTTCTTTGTCTTGGCACTCCTATTACATTGTAAGAGACAGAACCTTAGGTATTTGCCAGGACGGGGCAATCCACTTTGCTGTGTTGTGGTGCTATATGTGGGGGAGGGGTCAGAGAGGAAACTATGCCCCTTGCTCAGCTCTCGCCCCATTTACAGTCACTTCCCTGCTACCCACAAGCAAGTTGAACTCTTTTGGTGCTGAGTCCCAAGTGGGTGGGTTTGTGTACGTTCAAGGACATACACAACCACTGCGTCTCTCCAGCAAACTCTCCTGTGAGGCCGGGAGTTTCCCCAGCCACCACAACCCCTACAGCTTTTTATAGCCAGGGGTTTTAAGGCTTTAGTTTCCACACGCTGAGGCCCTGGGTTGCGTGGTCTGCCTCGCTCCTCTGTTGTTCCTTCCAGCTTATCTGCATGCAAATGTGGGACCACCTGGTCCGCCTTCCACCACCTCACCTGCCCTGTCCGGCACCTTGCCCTATCTCCTCTCTGCCCTGGCTGACCATCTCTGCCCCTCCTACCAGTCTGCATGAATGTTTCTTCTTTAACTCCTAGGTTGCTGGACTTCCATACAGTTTGATTTTCTGGCAGTTCTGGTTGTTTTTTGTTTTTAAATTTGTTGTTCTTCTTTGGTTGTGTGAGGAAGCAAAGCATATTTACGTATGCCTCCATCTTGGCCAGAAGTTCAGAACTTCTTACATTTCATTTCTTAAACCTATTTTTCATAACCTACTTATGAAGATTATGAATTGATTTAGGACAGAGGTGAAACAAAAAAAACAGCAGAAGCACTAAAAGGCATCAAAATCAATGAGTTCAAAAACTGTTTCGAGCAGTGGAAAAAAGTCTCAATAGGTGTAGTGCATAAAATGGAGAGTACTTTGAAAGTGACTAAAGTTTAAACATATAAGAATAAATACACAATTTTTTATATATAAGTTCAGGGGGTTCCCCCTTGTAATCTAATTCTGGATTTGCTCTATGTTGTTTAGGTTTCATGGCATTTTTGACAGCTATTAATTCTCACAAGAAAAAAATTACATCTGGCTCCCTTTTTTCCCTTGAAACAGTTGCTTTCTATAATGCAATTTTTTTATTAAAAAATTTTTTTAATCCTCACCCAAGGATATGTTCATTGATCTTAAAGAGAGAGGAAGGGGGAGGGAGAGAAACAAACATTGATGTGAGAAAGAAGCATCAGTCGGTTACCTGCTGCACCCTGACCAGGGATACAGCCTGCAACCTAGGTCTGTGGCCTGACTGGGAATCAAACACTCAGTCTTATGGTCTGTGGGACAATACTCCAACCAACTGAGCCACCCGGCCAAGGCATAATGCAGTTTTTAATAATGCAATATTCCTAATGTATCTGTCCCGCTAGAACTAGTATTTGATTTTTTTTTATTTGTCCTGATTCTCTGCTATCTGTCAGCTGCAGTGCATCTCAAATTTTCACAGTTAAAGTAAGACTAATTATGAATACTTTAGTGATATTTGGTCACCTGCCTCCGTTCCAGGGAGTCCCATGGCCAGATCTCGCCTGTGTATTGGTCCCACATCTGGTATGAAGTCTGCACCCACCTAAAAAGTGACACTCAGAATCACTTTCTGTCAAAAACATGTTAAAACTCTGTGTGTGTGTGTGTGTGTATTTCAAAGCAAAAGCAGCATGTATATTGAATTAGTCCCTTTCATCAAATGATTTCAAAAGACCTACACATTATTATAATCCTCATTAAACTGTTATTAAAGTTTACATATTTTATATAAATTTAATCTAAGAAAAGAACTTACTCAAAAGCCCAAATTTGTAGATGGAAAGAGAACATAGAATACTATTTACCCATAGGGTTACATACTCTATTCAGATACTCTGAAATATCTCAGTGACTGAATTGTGAAACCCTCCCCCTGGTCTTTGCTATCACATGGATATAGTTTTAGAAATTTTAACCAAATCCTAATACTGGGAGGGAAAACTCTAAAAGAGTACCCTTTGCCCTAGCTTCTGGAAGCTGATATTATCCACTCCTCTGATCTAAGGAGGGAAGGTGATATTATCCACTCCTCTCATCTAAGGAGGGAAGTGAACCACATATCACTATATCAGTGAAGTGTGCAAATATGCACTTAATTCATGAGTTATAGAATCTACCTGCAAGAGCTTGTTTCTTTTACAGTGTCAAAATTTACTTATTTACTATTTGCTGAAAAATCAAAAATAAAAACATGTTGTTTGGTTAGGAGTAGAGCAATGGAAGGCAAAGAAAGGGTATAGTGATATAAAATTACTCTAAAGATCTAAATAACAGGCCATTTATCAGGATAGTTGCATGAAATAATGCAGAAAGGCCCACATCCTTAGGCTTGTGCGACCTTATTATTGTAATGGTCGTGATGGCAATACACTTTACCCGGCTGCGGTACCGGCTGAGTAGGCAGTTTATTTTTATCTTTTAGGTAAGGGCAAGTCATCTGTTAGCTTTCACATGTTGAAGGAAGTGGTCTGGTGTCTTTAGTGGCTAATGCTGACATTACCAGTTGATACCAATAAACTATTAGCTGAACATGGTTTCCAGTCTGTGACAAATTTCTACATTTCTATTTAAACCAAGTTGTGGCTATTATGTATTTTTATTGTTGGGGAGTAAAAGTAACCCCAACTTAACTTGGAAGAATTTTAATGGAATTAATTTGTGTTTTATAGGGATAGACTTCGCAAATAATAAAAAGGAAGAGTATGGTCCTGGTGTTCAAGGAAAAGAACATCCTGTTCATTTGGATCCTTTGGCTCCTCCGATACCCTCAGCAGTTGCACCAGCACCGTCCCCATCAGCAGCAGCCATGGGAGTGCCCAGCACTACTGCCTTTTCCTCTGCTGCTTCTACCACTTCCGCCGGGGCTGCTTCCACTTCCTCTACCCACCTTCCTGTTTCTGCTCCTCTGGGTGCTGGATCTACAGCTCCTGCTGCACCAGAAGAAATGGTGAGTGTAGTCCATGTGGGTGCCTGCGTTGGGAAAGGGTTCCCAACTTGTTTGTGTATTGGATATTTTGAACTCAGAACGTATTTTTTTCATGGATGAAAGAAGCTTATGTGGTTTTAGGCCAAGTCACAGAAAATATTTAATACGCAAAGTGGCTAAAACATTAATTTGTAAGTTCTATTTAAAGTTCTATTACAATAGTCATAATTGAACAAAACTAAATAACTTTTTCATTTTACATTTGCTGAAAGTACTTGGCAAAGATAGATTCAACTTAGAGTTGTTGTTTTTTTTAATTTTAAAGAAAACTCGGTATACTAAAGGGCTTAGGAGGTAGTGGTTCTTTTGTATATTTTCTGTTCAACTACAGCTTTCCCTTTCCTGCATGCAGACATGTTATTAACACTACTACTCTGTAGTAACTCCATCTTGATTTGATTAGGTTTTAATTTTTAATTCATAATTGGAATAAAGATAGGAATAGTTTTTCCTAGAGTCACCATTACAGAAGTGTTTAAGGGAAAAGAGTATTGTCTAGGGGTGGAGTAATTGCACGAGAACTGGCCTGAAATGAAAATAATCATGCTATTAATATGATAAGAATCAGAGAGAGAGCACATCACGCGTGCTGACTCCTTAACCTCCTGGTGTTAAATCTGTGTCCCTCAGTGTTTCTCAAAGGTGTAGGGATACAAGTCAAGCTTATCAGACTAACCTCTGCAGGGCTTTTTTTTTTTAAAAAAAAACACTTTACTCTACCCTCCTCTAACTTGGCACAAAGGCATGTATAGGTTTGTGCAGGTCCCGAGATGATTTTGATGTGTTTGTCTCCCTCTTCTTCCCCACCCTACCGCTTACACAAGAGGAAAGGTGATGGCAGAACAGGTTTTCGGTCTTACAGGCCCGTGGCAGGCCATCAGAAGGCGCCTTTGCTCAGAGTCAGCCCGACAACTGGTCACCCTTAGTATTCCAGCTGCCTTTTGGGAACTACTAACTTTAGGGGAAAATATATTGAGATCTGCTCTTTATCATGTTTGCTCTTGATTCAAAGAAGTTTAAAAATATATGGTCATTAAGAGAAATTTGAATGTGTGATAGAGCTTTGACTTAGAAATAAGACACTAAAATTTAACCTTAAATATGTTCAGCTGTGTTTATTTTTATGATTACACACTTTGAATTGTGATTCTATACAGAGGATCTCATTTAAATAAACATAGTGTTTATTTAAATTTCTGGTTTTGCATTCACATCGCCTATTCAGATAATACACACAAGAGCTAGATTTTTCAAAATTCTCTTAAAATATGACTACAGCGTTTATACATCAGCATTTATATATAAATCTGAAAGTACATGGAAAGAACTGAATGAATGAGTGTGCTTACCGCCCTTTTTGTTATTAACTTCTAAAAACAATTTGATCACTTGAGATAATTTTGAAGTCTTTGAAACTTGAAAAACAGACGTTCTTCTTCCCCACTCCTCCAGCTACATTCTTCTCCCTCAGAAACAAATACCCATTCCATTTCTTTCACATAAGTACAGCCTTTAGGGCTAAGGAGAGAGTAGAATCACAAATCAATCCAAGTGTAAGGCTAGTTTCGTCCTTCCTTTACTCAGATTCGCCTCAATGTCTTTTAGTTTTTAGAAAGAACCATAATAACAAAAGTAGGATTTACAGCTGCTCTTGTTTAATGCCGTAAGTAATAACACAAGAATAAAGTCTGTTTTGTGCATTCGCAGTTGTAAACCTCCTTTTCCCCACCATGTGTATCAGCTGGATAACTTACCTGATGTGAAATCATCATTGTTAGGAACAGGAAAGGAAGAGAGATTTGTGATACAGGCCTAATTATCATTCTTTCCATTTTAATCACAGAGGCTTCCTGTGAACATTCAAAACTTTCCAGTCTTCCTCAGTATTTCCAGTAGCTAAAGGGAAGTGTGTGATTCAGGAAACAAAAAACTGGAGAAAGGAGGATAATCATTCTAGTGAAATCATTCTTCATTTGTAAAATTCTTTCCTTTCTGCACACATCCTCAATATGTTAAATGTCAGAATTTCATGGTGGGAAACATTTTTCAAAAAACATATTAGGCAGTTAGTTATACAAGCAAATAAATTGCAATTCATAAGGTTGAACAATAGATGGCACTTTACTTTTTCTAATTCCATTTGAAATATATAACTGAGGGATTCTACTTGGATTTTTAAGCTATTTAGTAAAGTTTCTTTACTTTCTCTTCATTTGAATGAATATGAAAGGGTATCATTAGGCAGTTGCTGCTGCTTTCCCATTTTGTAAATGAGGAAACTGAGGCTCAGAGTAAGTTGGCTGTGGACACAATTAGCAGTAACAGAAGTAGAGTATGTCAGTTCCCTCTCCTCTCTTACTCCTTTTGCTTTTTGCCCAGCTAATGTAATTAGTTGACAGAGGGGAAAAATGAGTACACATATGTATTACTCCTGATGTAAATATAATTTGTTATAGAGTGTTGTCCAGCAGTAAGCAACAAAAACTGTAAAAGCTACCATTTTTGTTACCTTTTGGTCTGATCATTGCATTGTTTTACAACCTATTATACAGAAAAAACTCATAAGAAAATGGGAATTCTTTTTTTACAAAACCTTGCTATGTATAATAGTAAGAACTGAGATAAGTACATAATCTGTTGTTTGTTGGTATTAAAATATCTCAAAAATTATAGCAGTTCTCCATTCATGGAAAAAGTATACTAACAAAGCTAAGAAAAAAGGCAGAACACAAAGCATATGTGTAATGATGATATTAATTATGCATAAGGATCAAAAGAGTTTATAAAGGAGATGACCAGTTGCCAAGGGTTAGGGATGGTGTGGGAAGGGAGATGGATATGACAAAAGGGCAGCATGAGGGAGATCTCTATGGTGATGGAATAGTTCTGTATCTCTGCTGCCATGATAGTTGCAGGAATCCACACATGTAATAAAGGGATACAGACCTGTACCCAAGCATTATACCAATGTCAGCTTCCTGGTTTTGCTATCATAATTATCAGGGTGAAGAATACACTGGATCTCTCTACACTGTATTGGCATCTTCCTATAAATCTATAATTACCTCTAAATAAAATTTTTTTTAAGTTTATGAAATCCTATAAAATAGTTGGTACACCAGAGTTAAAGGGATGTTTTGCGGTGCTCAGTTTTGTGTTTTGATTTTTGTCTCATTGTTTTACGTTTTTATATTTTCCATGGTAAAGTTGGTTGAATATACAATTATTTTAAGTGCCTGTGTAGTTTCTTCATAAGTATAGAACCAAAGGTACTATAAATTTTGCTGTGGATTTTCTACCAACTGGATATTTCTGTGCTTTTTCAGTATGTACCCAGAGTTGTGACTTCTGCACAGCAGAAAGCTGGAAGAACAATTACAGCCCGCATCACAGGGAGATGTGACTTTGCTTCAAAAAATAGAATTAGCAGCAGTTTAGCTATAATGGGAGTTTCTCCTCCCATGAGCTCAGTTGTTGTGGAAAAACATCATCCAGTCACAGTGGTGAGTCCGCATTTGATAACCTTTTGTCAAAATCTTTTTCCTGAGATTTATAGACTAATAAACACTTAAATGACATGTTGAGGACATCAACATTCATGATGGCCAGTTCTTATTCTGCCTTATGTCTTTCTATACTTAGAATTATCATACCTGCTCTGAATCTACCTTTTTTCTTTTAGGAAATTAATTTCAGAAACATTGTTTCTTCTCAACAGTAAAAATTATCAAATACAAAAAGTAATCCAGTATGTCAGTGGTCAGAAGGGTAAAATATATGATTCCTCATTAATTTTAAAAAGAAGCAAAAACTGTTGACTCATTAAGTATCTGTTCATGTAGCATATTTTTGATCACAAAAAACACTTCCCTACTTTAGTTTTTAATTTTTGCTCCTTTTAAAAAGAGCCCTCTTCCCCTTTTTTGATACAATTGTCAGCATGCTTCTAGTTCGGAAAAAATTTCAAATTGCAATAAAATCATATGCCATAAAGAAAAGTACTTGGAATTTAAGCAAAAATAAATTTAAAAAGCCTAAGTTAGTGTTCCAGTTGTGCTACTTTCTGCCTTTGCGATCATATAGAAAACAAGTAAAGTATGTGAGTCTCCGTTTTATCTTGTGTAAAAAGGGAGTGATAGGAGTATTTAGCTCCTCGGGTTTGTTGTCAGAATTTAGGATTAAATAAGATAATGTGAAAATTAAATGAGATAATGTGAAAATTAAATGAGAAACACACTTTGTAAGCTCTAAAACTATAAGCAAATTTAATTTAATAAAAATTACTAGAGAAGTATACAGGGATACCTCTGTATTATTTCTAATAACTGTATGTAATCAATAATTATCTCAAAAAGTTTAATTTTTAAAACTTACAAGAACATAACCCTAAAGAGAAACAGGATTGATTTTAAAAGAGAATAGCCCTCTATATAAATTCTCAATATTAGACAACATTTCTGCCTGCTTAGTATGTCAGAGTATTAGCAAAATGACATATGGAATGATGTTAAATCCTTTTTCTTTTTTTTTCTGTTCACTAGATTAAATCAAGAGAAGCTGGACTGATTATTTATTTATTTATTTGTGTATTTTATTGATTATGCTATTACAGTTGTCCCATTTTTTTTCCCCTTTATCCCCTCCTCCCTGTACCCCATCCCATCGCCCCCCCACCTCTTCTTAATTCATGTTTATGGGTTGTACATATCAGTTCTTTGGCTTCTCAATTTCCTATACTATTCTTAGCCTCACCCTATTTGTTTTGTTTTGTTTTGTTTCCTGTTTTGTCAATGTTTTCCCACCACGACTTTCCCCAGCCACGCCCATCCCCACCTCCCACCCTCAATCCTTACCCCATTTGGCTTTGTCCATGGGTCCTTTATGCATGTTCCTTGATGACCCTTCTCCTAGTTTTCCCCCATTATCCCCCACCCTCCTTCCCTTTGGTTACTGTCAGTTTGTTTTTTATTTCAATGTTGCTGGTTATATTTTGCTTGCTTGTGTATTTTGTTTATTAGGTTCCACTTATAGGTGAGATCTTATGGCATCTGCCTTTCACCGCCTGTCTTATTTCACTTAGCGTAATGCTCTCCAGTTCCATCCATGCAGCACAAAGGGTAGTAGTTCCTTCTTTCTTTCTGCTGCGTATTCCATTGTGTAAATGTACCATAGTTTTTTGACCCACTCATTTACTGGGCACTTAAGTTGCTTCCAATTCTTGGCTATTGTAAATTGTGTTGCTATGAACATTGGGGTGCATAGGTTCTTTTCAATTGGTGTTTTGGGATTCTTAGGATATAATCCCAGCAGTGGAACTGCCTGGTCAAAAGGCAGTTCCATTTTTAGCTCTCTGAGGAAATTCCGTATTGTTTTCCACAGTGGCTGCACCAATCTGCATTCCCACAAACAGTGGACTAGCGTTCCCTTTTCTCCACATCCTTGCCAGCATTTGCTGTTTGTTGATTTGATTATGATAGGCATTCTGTCTGGTGTGAAGTGGTATCTCATTGTGGTTTTAATTTGCATCTCTCTGATGGCTAGTGATGCTGAGCATCCTTTCATATGTCTCTGGGCCCTCTGTATGTCCTCCTTGAAGAAGTATCTGTTCAGGTCCTTTGCCCATTTCTTAATAGGATTGTTTGTCTTCCTGGACTGGAGTTGTGTGAGTTTTTTATATATTTTGGAGACCAAACCCTTATCCAAGATAACATTGGCAAATATATTTTCCCACATAGTTGGTTCCTTTTTCATTTTGCTGATGTTTTCTTTACTGTGCAGAAGTTTTTTATTTTGATGAAGTCCCATTTGTTTATTCATTCCTTTATGCCCCTTGCTATATGGGACACATCAATGAAAATATTGCTGTGTGGAATATCTAAGATTTTCCTGCCTATGTTCTCCTCTATGACTTTAATGGTGTCGCAATTTGTATTTGTCTTTTATCCGTTTTGAGTTTATTTCTGTGTATGGTATAAGTTGGTTGTCGAATTTCATTTTTTTGCATGTAGCTGTCCAGATCTCCCAACACTATTTGTTGAAAAGGTTATTTTTACTCCATTGTATGCTTCTGCCTCCTTTGTCGAATATTAATTGACCACAGAGACAGGGGTTTATTTCTGAGCTCTGTATTCTGTTCCATTGATCCATGTATCTGTTCTTATACCAGTACCAGGCTGTTTTGATTACAGTGGCCTTATAATATAGTTTGATGTCAGGCATTATGATCCCTTTTACTTTGTTATTCTTTCTCAAAATTGCTGTAGCTATTCAGGGTTGTTTACGGTTCAATATAAATTTTTGAAATGTTTGTTCTATATCTGTGAAATATGTCATTGGTATTTTAATAGGGATTGCATTGAATCTATAAATTGCTTTGTGTAGTATGGATATTTTGATGATGTTAATTCTTCCAGTCCATGAACACAGTATATGCTTCCATTTATTTCCATCTTCCTTAATTTCTTTCTTCAATGTTGTATAGTTTCTGAGTACAGGTCTTTAACCTCCTTGGTTAAGTTTATTCCTAGGTACTTTATTTTTCTTGTTGCAATAGTAAATGGGATTTTTTCCCTGATTTCTGATTCTGATATTTCATTGTTGGTGTATAAAAATGCCTTCATTTCTGAATATTGACATTGTATCCTGCTCTTTTGCCCAATTCACTTATTAGGTTGAGTAGTTTTTTGGTGGAGTCTGTAGGGTTTTCTATGTACACTGTCATGTCACCTGCAAACAATGATACTTCCTCCTTTCCAATATGGATGCCTTTTATTTCTTTTTCTTATCCGATGGCTGTGGCTAGGATTTCTAATACTATGTTGAATAGAAGTGGTGAAAGCAGACATGCTTGATTGTTCCTGATCTTAGTGCAAAAGTTTTAGTTTTTGCCCATTCAGTATAATGTTGGATGTAGGTTTCTAATATATAGCCTCTATTATGATATGGTATCCCCCCTTTATTCCCACTTTGCTAAGTGTTTTTATCATAAATGAGTGCAGTACCTCATCAAATGCTTTTCCCCATCTGTTGATATGATCATGTGACTTTTGTCTTTCCTTTTGTTTATGTGATGTATTACGTTTCTTGATTTGCGGTTATTGTACCATCCTTGCATCCCTGGGATGAATCCCACTTGATCATAGTGGATGATCTTTTTAATGTATTACTGGATGCGGTTTGCCAATATTTTGTTGAGGATTTTAGCATCTATGTTCATCAGCAATATTGGCCTGTAGTTTTCTTTCTCTGTTGTGGCTTTATCTAGTTTTGGGATTAGGATGATGCTGGCCTCATAGAAAGAGTTTGGGAGCCTTCCTTCTTGGATTTTTTGGAATAGTCTGAGAAGGAGAGGTGTTATCTCTTTCTTAAATGTTTTGTAAAATTCTCCTGTGAAACCATCTGTTCCAGGGCTTTTGTGTGCCTGGAGTTGTTTGATTACTGCTTCAGTTTCACCAGCTGTTATTGGTCTGTTCACGCTTTCTGCTTCATTCAGTTTTGGAAGATTGTATTTTTTTAGAAATTTGTCCAATTCACCCAGGTTTTCAAATTTCTTGGCATATAGTTGTTCATAGTAATTTCTAACAATCCTTTGTATTTCTGTGCTGTCAGTTGTAATTTCTCCTCTTTCATTCATTCCTGATTTTATTTATTTGCATCCTCTTTTTCTTGATGAGTCTGCTTGTAGATTTTGCTTATCTTTTCAAAGAACCAGCTCCTGGATTTGTCGATCCTTTGAATTGTTCTTTTAGCCTGTGTCATTCAGTTCTGCTCTGATCTTGATTATCTCCTTCCTTCTGCTGGCTCTGGGCTTTGTTAGTTGTTGTTTCTCCAGTTCTTGTAGATGTAGGGTTAGGTTGTTTATTTGAAATGTTTCTATCTTTTTTAGGTAGGCCTATATTGCTATGAACTTTCCTCCCAGGACTGCCTTTGCTGTGCCCCATAGGTTTTGGACTGTTGTATGTTCATTTTCATTTGTTTCCAGAAACTTTTTGATTTCTTCATTGATCTCACTATTGACTCATTCATTGTCTAATAGCACACTATTCAGTCTCCATGAGTTCAAAAGTTTTTGAGTTTTTACCTTGAGGTTGATTTCTAGTTTTAAGCCCTTGTGGTCTGAGAAAACATTTGATATGATTTAAATTTTCTTAAACTTGTGGAGGCTTGTTTTGTGTCCTACCATGTGGTCTATCTTTGAAAATGTTCCATGTCCATTTGAAAAGAATGTGTAGTTTGCTTCTTTGGGATGAAAAGTTATATATATATATATATATATATATATCAGTTAGATCCATTTGATCTATAGCATTGTTCAGTTTCACAATATCCTCACTGATATTTTGTTTGGAAGATCTATCCATTGTTGACAGTGGGGTGTTAAAATCTCCTACTGCAAGTGTGTTGCTGTCTATATCTTTCTTGAAGCCCTCCAGGATTTTCCTCATATATTTGGGTGCTCCTATGATGAGTGCATATAGGTTTACAATGTTTATGTCTTCTTGATGGATTCTTCCTTTGGGTACTATGAAGTATTCTTCTGTGTCTCTTTTTATGGGCTTTGTTTTGACATCTATTCTGTCTGATATACGTATTGCTACCCTGGCTTTTGTTTGCTGTCCATTTGCTTGGAATATTTTTTTCCAACCCTTTATGTTCAGTCTGTGTAGGTCTTTTGTTCTGAGGTGGGTCTCTTGTGCACAGCATATTTGCAGGTTATGTTTTCTTATCCATTCAGCTACTCTGTCTTCTAATTGGAGCATTTAATCCACTTACATTTAAAGTTGTTATTGATAGGTACTTACTCATTTTTCCCTTTTTGTACCCGTGTTCCCCTCTCTCTTTTTCTTCCTCTTCTTATAGCACTCCCGTTAACATCTCTTGCAGTGCTGGTTTGGTAGACATATATTCTTTCAGCCTTCTTTTGTCTGGGAAACTCCTTATTTCACCTTCCATTTTAATTGAGAGCCTTGCTGAGTAGAGTAGTCTTGGTTGCAGGCCTTTGCTTTTCATTACTTGAAATATTTCTTGCCATTCCCTTCTGGCATGTAGTGTTTCTGTGGAGAAGTCAGCTGCTAGTTTTATTGGAGCTCCCTTATATGTTACTTCCTGTTTCTCCCTTGCTGCCTTTAAGATTCTCTCTTTGTCCTAACTATCTGCCATTTTTGTTATGATGTGTCTTGGAATGCGTCTCTTTGGGTTCCTCCTGATTGGGACCCTCTGTGCTTCCTGGACTTGTGTGACTCTTCTCTCCTCAAATTAAGGAATTTTTCCATCACTACTTTTTCAAACAGGTTTTCTATCCCTTGCTCCTCCTCTTCTCCTGGTATTCCTGTTATCCAGATATTATTACATTTCATGTTGTCCTGCATTTCCCTTAACCCCTCTTCATTCTTTTTGAGCCTTTTTTCATTTTCTTGTTCTGTCTGGGAGTTTTTCTCTACCATGCCCTCTAGCTCACTGATTTGATCCTCTGCTGCATCTAGCCTGCTTTTGATTCCTTCTAGTGTGTTCTTCAACTCAGAAATTGTATTCTTCATTTCCTCTTGGTTCTTGTTGATAGTTTCTATGTCCTTTTTCATGCTGATATAGTTTGCAGTAAGTACCTTGTAGTTTCCCTGTATTTCTTGGTAATTCTCATTGAGCTCACTGAGTTCATTCAGCTTCCTTATAACCATTGTTTTGAACTCAATATCTGATTAGAAGTCTTTAGTTTACTTGCCTCTATTTCAATTAGTAGTCTTTCTGAGGATTCTTCCTTTCCTTTTGATTGGGAGTTGTTTCTTTGTCTTCCCATTATTTGGCTGCCAGAGCAAAACCACAAAGCTCAGGAAACAAACCCACGACTGCAAAAATAACCCCTCCCTGCAATCCCACTGTTTACAGTGAATGAACCAATATAAATAAGGCTGTAAAGAGATTAAGACTATTACAAGAAAGGAGAGAAATAAACTATAGTATGAAATCTAGTGAGTTAATATTCACCAACTTGATGGACAAGAAATGAATGTTAAAAAGCTACATATTAAAGAAAATATCACAAATCATGGAGAAGACCACAGTGGATTTCATCTCTAGCCTCTAGTATTTACCTGTTTTTTTTCTGTCTGGATCCACCTCTGGGGATGTCCAGTGTTGACTCTGTCTGACCTTAGGCAACCTGTTGGAGACTTCCAGGGATCTACTGTCTGTGTCTGTCTACTTCAGTTGTTAATCTGGTCACTGCGCTCAGCAGTCAGGGTTAAGCACCACAGGGTGGGGCAGAATCCCTCCTGGGGTTGAGGCTAATGTTTCCCCTCAGGCTGCTGCTGTTTGGCCGGAGTGGTCTGTGTGAGCCCAACGGCTGCTGCCTTATGGGGGATGATGATTCAGCACCAGGATCTTGGAGGCTACTCTCCCAGTTCTCTCCCCAAAGCCTCTGTCCCTGTCTCTCCTTAGGCGTTTCTAGCCCACTCTGTCCCCGCCTTTGCTGGAGCCCAGGATAAGTGGCTGCAGATGAAAATGCATTGGCCCTTTAAATGGCTCTTTCAGTCTCCAGCCACCCATTTCTGGCAGAGAGCAGCCCTGCCACTTTTCACAGCTGGCTGTTATCTGTGAACTTTTTGGGCTCTGGTGCTGTAGGCTAGGGATGCCCACTTATGGTTTAGACCCCACACTTCTCAGGGATTCCAACTGGCTGCTTAAATCTCCCTCTGGAGCTGCTGCCTGAGGGTCCCCAGCCAGGCTTCTCAAGTCTCTGCCGCACTCCTTACCTGTCAGGCTGGGCCGAACTGGTTCTTCTGTCTGTCCGAGGTTATACGGCTTCTCTCTCGCTATTGCTCAGTTGTTTGTTCCAGGTGATTTCTCCACAATTTAGTTGTAATTCCAGACTGGTCCTGGGAGGAGGTCAGTGTGACTTTCATTCACTCCTCCACCATCTTGCCCTTCTGTTGGACTGATTATTTAAATTTAGTCTCACGTAAGGTATGACCACCGTCAAGTGGAAGACAGATGGAGGCACCAAGTGCAGATAGAGGACATGGAAGACGGAGAATTGTCTAGCCTTCATAAATTGGGCAGACTCTGAAAGTCTCCAGATGACCTTTCTATCTGTTTTTTAATATGTGAGATAATAAAAAATGAGAAGACATGAACACTTTTCTATTTTTATCAGCACTTATGATGGATATAAAGATGTCCCCTAAGATGAAGAAGGCTTAAAGAGCACACACATTGTTTATTTTTAATTTAGACAACTTTTGTTTTTGGATTAATAATAGAAATTCATATTTTACAGAAGAGAAATAAGGCACTAAAGACTTATAACCCATTTCTGATGTTTATCTCCCAAACCGCCCTAACCGCCCTTTGCTTATTCAGTTCGTGCAGTACTGCTCCAGTAATTAGCCACAAATCAGGAAGCCACACACTGCTCCCATCATTACCTAATTTGGATTATGTGACAGACATGATGGCAGTCCTCTGTACAATTTTTCGTTTTTCCCAGGAATCAAGATCTACTTACAAGATCCAGAAACACTACTGATAAACCAGTAATCAAATCTCTGACACTTTAGCCCCACCTGCTGGGTGATTGCTTGCTCCTGGGGATACTTCACTCTGCGCTAGATTTTGTAGATCACGATACCAGTGGTAACAAGAATCTGTTTCTGCAGTTCCTCCTGCCCATCCTCCTCAAGGAAAAATACCTCTTTCAATAGGGTCAGATTAGTGGGTTAGCAGCTAAAATTTTGTACTAGTGGCAAGAATATCTTCCATTTATAATGATTACCCAGTTATTTATGTACAAAGAAACATTTATATAAAATACTTTAAGGTTATTTTTCCATTTTATTAAAAAGGAGCTTTTATTCTTAAAGGAGAATCTGAAATGAAGACCTGCATAGCTGTATCATAGAGCTTTTGTAATATGTAGTGAGTGTTTTAATCAAATATATATAATTTACTTCAAGTGTTTTAGAGATGACTTTTCTATGTAGAAAGCCTAATAAGAATCTACATGTGCTAGTCAGTGATGTGGACTGAGAACTTATCTGCATAACAAATCCCACTACTGCCTACTAAGAAGTTGTATTGGATATAATACGGGAAAGCTTTATATGTGTACATATTATGCATGTGTATAAATATATTATGTACTTATAAACATAGTATGAACTTGAACATATTACATGTATACAGGAAGGCAGATACGCCCTGACTTAGATGTTCCTCTGAGCATGGAGGTAGTGTGCATACCCTCCCCTCAACATACATGTTCAATGCCCAGTTATTTCTTTATTTAGAAAGTTTTGGTCCATATTAAGAGAGTACCAAGCCTCTGGGAGGACTGCCTCATGTATGATCATAAAAGGTTTAGTCAGCTCCCAGGTGAACCAGGTGAAATACGAGGGACCTGCCTTCCACTGGTTTGAAGCAAGGATCAGACTGGATTCCTCAGGGCCTCCCCCATGGTCCTCAGGATTGGACTCCATGTATTAACAGTCAGAAACAAGGAGGAGGAAGCTGGATAGAATGACCAGAGGGGAGCGCTTGAGGCAGACCCTTCTTCCAAGTACCACGAAGTCCCTTTCTGTACTTAGCTTCTATAAACATTACAAGATTCCATCCATAGGAGTCCTCCTTGAAGAAAGAATGGCTCCCATGGCTCTTCTTGTGCTCCTCTAGAAGACAGCTCTAGAATACAGACTGTGGGTACTGAGCACATCAGTCTAACTGGTGTGGGTTCCTTACGGAAAAGGACTACAGCTTGTTTGTTTTAATGGCTACTTCATCCAATTCATTGTTTGTATCCACTGACACTTAATGATTGTTGGGTTAACTTACAGAAGATAAAATGATGTTTAATATGTGTAATTTTATGGGATATTAAAACGGATTTTTATCTTCTCAGCAAACCATTCCTCAAGCTGCTGCAGCAAAATATCCCCGGACTATTCATCCTGACAGTACTACCTCGGCTTCCAGATCTCTCGGAACCAGACCAACTCATACTCAGTCTCTCGCCAGCGTTCATTCCATCAAAGTGGTCGACTGAAACAGATACGTTCATAATAAGATCTTTTAAGTCCTCTGGTTTTACCAAGGATTAGAAGTCTTTAGTTTCACATTTTTCCATATTTTTAGAACATCGTGGATACATCATGTTCATCTTTTCAAAATCACAAGAGACTTTTTCAAGCCACACCATCCTTTGTAACTATATGTAGGATTATTTTAATGTTATTTTTTAATTTAAGCAATTAAGTAAAACTTTTTTGAATTAAAAAAGAAACTGGGCTATATTTCTTAATAGGTTCAGCCTATGGCTGATTATATCATCAAAGTCTTTAAATTCTGTTTTCTCTATATTATTCCAAAAGGAGTCATTTCCAATGTTACCAAGTAAACTTTAAGAAAAGTTTGCTTTAAAAATTATTAAAACTAATAGAAACTATGGTATTTTTATTTTTAAGTGAAAAAGATAAAGACCAAGAGTAATGATACTTTCATCGCAAATTTTTTTGTGACTATAGTATATTTGTCTTCATTTTTCTAGTACTCCAGTAATTAAAAATAGGGGGAAATAGCAATACCTATGAATAATTTTTAATGTGAAAAGGGAAAAGTTTACCAGCACAAAAACAGGTACAGAAACATCAAAAGAAAGTTTCCTTTTAGAGTGATCCAATTTTATATTCTTCCTTGCCTCTTTTGAAACTGTACGATTTTGAATTCATATTGTTCTCTCTGAACATCCAAACAGCGTCCTGTGGTAGTGTAGCCCTGAACGACTCGGCAAATCTTCCAAGCCTGGTAGAGACTTTTCAGTGGCTGGCTGCTAGGAGGAAGCCGCCAGGGCCACCCTGACACAGGACAGCAGGACCGGGCTGCTCGTGGCTTTATTGCCGACTGCCTGGGTTAAAGTGCTTACGGGTTACTTTAAAAACAAGTAGCGTCTGAAGAACCTGTCTAGGGCCTCAGCTGTCATATTTTTAACAGAAATGGATGTATTTAATAATCTGAAGCCTCTTCCATTTTGAACATGACCTAGTTCTATGCTCTAAGAGTATTACAGGAAAGTTTTTCTTAATGCCTTACATTGTTAAAAGGACATCAGAGAATAAATGTGAGCTAGGCAAATTACCCATTTTCTAAAGGGGCAAATCAAGGTTTTTGTGAATTATTAGGAGTACCTGGCTATGTCTTACAGAGTATTAGATCCTTCTTAGGCAGCACCTTTGGGCTGTGGCCCAGCCACTACTGTGGCGAACAGCTGCCAACCGTACCTCACCCACTACCTGTATGGAGGGCACGCTCCTCCCTGGGGCTTCCTCCACTCCCCGTCCAGCCATGAGAGACGGGCAGGCTCCACCATTATGGTAAACAGGTCAGTTCTTCATTTTTCCCCCGTACAAGCTGCCCTGAGATGCACAGCCATCCTGTCTCTCATCTCTTGGAAGAGAGCACCCTCAAGGTCAAATCGGTTGTGCCTGATACCTAGTGGCGGCCAGTTTAGTCATTCACCCTGGTCTTGGCTCTCCCTCCTTCCCCATATCACCCTTGTTCCTTCTCTCCTGTTTCCTTCGATTTGCACTCCTGAAAAAAGCTGTGGCACATAACTTGGGCTTCGGGCTCTGCTGTTTGAAGAACCTAGATTACAATTGGGAACAGTTTTCAGTACCCAAGCCATAACCATGTGGACAAACTGAAGGCAGTGTTATGAATACTGTAATTAAGAATATCATAAGTATCTTTTTAAACTTTACCTAAGCCCTGGAAACTATATATTGTTTAAAGCATCAAGTAATTAGTGTTTAGCCTAAGTTAACTTAAATTCAACAATTAAAACACTTTATACAATAAGAGTATGTATTCATATTTATTTTTATATGAAGAGGTTACCAGATTTTGAGGGGAAAAGGAATAGCAAAATCACCAGAAATTGGCCAGACTAAAGAACAGATGGAGACAAGACTTTTCATGGAATACTTTTGTTAAAAACTTTTGGGAATCATGTGAACATATTACCTGTTTTAAACACTCATAACATTAAGTGGGCCAAAAATGTAGAACTATAATTCACAGCAGAATAACTGTACTGAAATTGCTCACAATATTATTTCTGGCCTTAAAGACCCAGAGTCAGGATCTGAGAATGAAGAGCCTTAAATTATAATGAATAGGTACATATATGCTAACATAAATTGATACTTGATTTCATTTAATAACTTTCTCAGATTACAAAAATAAAACATGAACATGTTGTGAAAAAAACTGGAAAGTACCAAAAAGTACAAAGAAAATAAAATCATCTATAATTAAATCCCCAAGAGATAAAAAATATTGATATATATACTTCTGGTCTTTTTTAAGTAATATGCTACATATATGTGTATTTAAAGCCAACAGCAACTATAAATTTCCAAAGCCAGTTTCTCTTACAATAGAAATAACAGTTAATGATTTCAATACCATGAGCATGAGGTTACACATTTCCAGGCATTCTCCCTTCATCCTCAGCAAAATGCTATGGTAGGCATTTCTTCCATTTTGTAGAGAAGGAAACTGAAGATTCGGGAATTTGAATATTGGAATGCCTAAAGGTTCATAACTAACCAGTGGCAAAACCATGTCTTATCTTAAAACCCCAGGTTTTCCCTTATGCCATGATGCTGCTCCCACCATCATATTTTTTTAAAGCATGATGTACAAAATTCTTCTAGATTATGCTATCACATATGTTGCATCAAATTAAAGAAATGGGAAAATCATATATAACTTGCCTTAAGCAAAAGCCAAAAAACATTCACCTTTTCAGTGGTTGGAAAGTATAATACCACTTTTTCATCTGTTAAAGGATCCTGTTACCACCATCTTCATAGTTGAAAGGAAAATCAGTCCTACTGCTAGAGAAACTTTATGGCATTAAAGAACTGCAGTTAAAAGGACTGGATGCTGAGTGGAAAATTATTTAAATACAATTTCTCTAGGCATTTATGAAACTGTACATTTCTTGGGTTTTGAGTCAGTTTCACTTTTGAATTGACGGATCTTTTCTGGAAAAAAAATAGCATAACATTCATTATTAATAGCTAACATTCGTTAAGCACTTACTATGTGCCAGGCACTATTATGCACTTAAGCCCACAACAGCCCCTTGTCATAGACAGCTTTTTTTTCTCATTAATAAATGAGAACACTGTCACTGTGAGGTTATAGAACTTCTCAAGACCACACAGCCTATTAGTGTTGGAGTTCAAATACAAGTCCAGAGCTCATGCCCTTCACCACTTCAGAAAACTGCCTCTAGTCACCCCCTGGGGATTCTTACGGATACACTTTCCAAGGAACAAATAAATATAAAGTTGAGGGAACAACCCCAAAGCTATGAGGATAATGTCACAGAAGGCAGGCTTCGTCCACTCATGCATTTATGTTCTCAACTTCAGATAAAGCTGCATCATGAAAATAATGGCAGATGTTGCCATATTTCACTTGAATAGTTATCATTACATGCAAGTTCTAATAACACCTAATTTACTGATAAGTTTTCAAAGCATCTTCCCTGACAATGTAATCTTCGACAGCGATTTTTTTAGCAATAACCTCGCTGGCAAAGCAATAGTCTGCTGCTCTTCCCCTTACACCTAGACATAACGTCTTTAAGCACACTAACTCGCAGTTTCCCTGATGGGCCAAATAGCATTTGGAGCGAAACAACTCTTGGTTGTAGAGAACCTGTAACCTTATGACATGGTTCAGTGTTCCTGTCCCCCTGTCACCTTCCCCACCCTCCCACCCCTGCCCACACAAACACACAAACAAAAATACTCCTGTACTTTTTCAGATACCCAGTTGACAGAGATAGACACTGAAAAAAAAAGAAAAGAAAAAAACAGGACAAGTACTGAGTCACTCACCAAAGGAGAAGCTGCATATTCTGACTGAGCCACAGTAATCACCAGGCTGGGACTGTTGCCGTTCAGGGTAGTAATATTTCTGTCAAGGGTCCCCTAACATTTTAAGGGAGCAGAAGTGTCTGTTTATTGAAAACTGCCACTCACCAGCTAGTTCTGGAAAGCCTGCGCGTAGCAGCTCTTCGTACAGGTGCTTGACTGGCATGTCCTGCGTCATCAGGGTCCCATGCAGCCAGATGAGCAGAGCCCTGTAGCCATGTTCGCGGAAGCTGTCCTTTCCTGTGCAGCACACAAAAGGTCAGAGGTCACACACCATCTGCTGATGACGTCTTTTTTTTTTTTTTTACTGTGATCTCAATTTTGAGTTTTCTCTATGACTGTGGTTGCAAATTCACACCTCTTCTGACAACCATTAGATCAAAGGCCCAGGGGATGAGAGCCCATCCGGCTGGCCTCACTGGGGCTGCTTCAGGGTGACCAGCGTTTGGACTGACCCCAGCACTTCCCATGCACCTACTGCACTTGACATAGCCCAAAGGAGTGGACAAGGATTTTACAGCTGCATCCCTGCCCTGTAATCAGGAACAATCTTAATGAGCCATGGAGTTTTTCAAACTCAAAGTACATATTTCACCTAAAGATCTTGTTAAAATACAGATTCTGCTTCAGTCAGTCTGGGGTGAGGATCTGCGTGTCTAATAAGCTCTCAGGTGCTGCTGCTGCTTCTGTCCGTTACCCACACTCCGAGTAGCACGCGTGGGCCATCCCGCCACTCCAGAGTCTGATGGAGGTCTGCACCCGCCACCATCCAGGGCCATGAATACTGGGCCAAATAAATACTGGACACGTAACCCTGAGAAGCGTTGGGAGAGTGCTGGGATGTGGAGATGAGAATCCGCTGGCACTCCAAGCAGGAGTTCAGTTATAAACACGTGGCAGGCTTCCAGCTCTATTGAGGGTGTGCTCAGAGCAGACAGAGGCCACAGGAGAAGGGCCTGAGCTCCGGGGAGGAAGTTCTTTGGACAGACTGTGAGAGGGGCAGGCATTTCAGGGAGAGCAAAGTGCCTGCATAAAGAACGTACTCTCAGGTGAATCCTCCTAATCTCATCCTTGTCAAACTAATTTTTCTCAAATACCATCGTTAATATGTCACTCCTTGGCTCAAAAGCCCACAAACTCCCCGGTGCCATTACCTGGGTCACACTATAAGTAGATTGTGAATGGTACTGTTATGCCAACTAGAGTGTAAACTCCCTCAAACAAGCTCCCGTTTGCCGAGTAGGTGTGCCCTCGCCCGGCCTGAACACACCTAAGCACTCTCTAACGCTGGACGGAAGCATCTCAAATTCCCCTTACTCTGGGGCAAATACTCTGAGGGCACACTATAGTTCCAAATCATTTCTTTAGGTCAAGAGAGATTTCCAGAAGACAACTTTCCTAAAGACTTCATGGAACACTATAGCTGTCTAATTAATGACAAAGGAAATAAAACAAAGAATTCTTTTTGGAAATTATAGTCAAATTCAACATCTATTTTTTTCGCATGAAAATGCATCCTTAGAATGAGCCATAAAGACCTCCATAATTTGTGGTACAAGTAGCGCATGCCCATGGGCTGTGCCTCTGTATCTACGATCCCCAGCGGTCAATAATGCCAACCAGCCCTGGCATGGGACTCACTCACATCTCATGGTACCCATGTACGGAAAGTGCTGTAAGTAGAAGGTGTTGCCAAGAAAAGTGTTTGCTTCTGTTTTTAATTAGTTCGTTAAAATGCCAAACAAACTTTGTATATTTTCTAGGTTTGGGCCAAATCATTACAAAGCAAAGCTAAGGACTCCGGCTGACATGACCTCACTAATCCTGACAGCCAGGGCCTGGCAGAAATGAGCCTGTGACTGGGCATCCTCTGAGGGGGCCTGGAGTCTGTATCCCTGGCACTAAGTCGGAAGATCTGTCACCAGGAAGGACTGCTGTTCCTAACATGGAAATCACCTAGGCCATGCTCACCTGACCACTGTTCCTCGATGGCTCTGATCTGGTCCTCGGTGAAGTTCCATGAACGGGCCAGCCTCTGCCACTCATTGGCCTTCAGCTGACGATAAGCCAGGTTCCAGAGGAGATTGCGAATATGCTTGGTCTCCTGACTGTGATCTTGCTTGAATGTCCGAGGAAAGCTGGTTGTTGGGTCCCTGATGCTCTCACTGTGCTTCTAAATGAAAGGATCAGATGATTTCAGACATTTTCTGTTTATTGCCTTATTATAGAATATATATTTTCAGATATGACTGGTAAGGTGGTAACCAAGACCATGTTTTCAATGTTCCCTGCTATCGCATCATTTTTGTCATTCAAAATGGAGACAAATGTCTGAAAAAAAAGCTGGAGCACTATCTGCCTGACACAGGAAATGTAAGGCATTTTTCAGTGTTGTGTCCCTTGCTTCTGTCTCAACCTGCTATTTCCTCATCTTCGAAGGAAGCAGAGGTGATGCCTTGGCTGAAGAAACGTTGTGACAGCAAATGCATCTTCAGTGGAATCGTTCTTCCTTACCTCTCTCCAAGCATAGTATCTCTCTGCTTTTATGAGCATGTCCACGACGAGGCTGTGGTTGCGCCTGGAAGCCACCGCCAAGGCCGTCTTCCCTTGCTACAAGTTAAAAATGAAAGTGTCAGGCGGTATTGCCTAGTGGTTAAGAGCTCTAAAAAACAAGAGAGTCTGGTTTCAAGTCTTGACCTTACTGCTTCATTGCAAGGTGAACCTGGGCCAGTCCTTAGCTTCTCATCACCTCAGTAACTACTCCACAGTGTCATGGTAAGAGGTATATATGATAATGTACATCATGCCCTTAGGACAGTGCATGGCACATGAAAGTTGTCCGAGAAATGCTAGATATTGATAGTGTCTGGTGCTGTATCAACGGGGCAAGGGAAAGAGTTTGGGCTTAGGGACCCATCATCCAGTAATGTTTCACACATGCTCCATCAGTGAGAACCCGAGCATTTCTCCAATACTGCCAGGGGTCTCCCTGGATCGCTGCACTGGATGTCCTCAGCAAATAACAAACATGATTGTACACTTTTCTCCTCAAAGGCAGACTCTAGCTGTGGCAGAAGCTTTAGCCAGTGGCCATGCCCCCACTCCTCAATAGCCTTGTATTCCTTTTTTCTACAGGAAGAGACCCCTGGGTTTTAGCTGGGCACTTGGCCATTCCAAACATTTCCTAGCTTCCCTTGCATTTAGGTGTGAGACCTAAGTTCTGGCCAATGGTATGTAAATAGAAGTGGCACACACAACTTCTGGGAAGAATCTTTAAAGAGAGGAAGGGTGTTATTCTCCTTCCGTTCCTCTTCCTCCTGAGTGGAATGCTGGCACGATGGCAGGAGCTTATACAGACACTGTAGACTGTGATGTGGAAGCCATGGGTTGAGAAGGGTGGAGTAATAAGACAGAAAAGGGCAGGGCCTTATAAAAAGTAAAATCAATCATGACAACATGACTAACTCATAGTACAGAATTCAGCTTGCCAAACTCCTAACTAGAGCTTTATATCATACTACCTCTAACCAAGGGAGAGGGCTGGAATCTTAACCAAATAGAATGATCGCTAAGGGCTGTTCTAGACATAATTTGGGGCATGAGTAGCCTGGTGCCCATATGGTACACTATACAAATTACAAAAGGCACACCTTTGTCAAGATGGATATAGCTTGAAGCCAGGGCATATAGGTTTGCAAGCAGTGTCCCCTAGATTTTGTGCAGTGCACAATCTAGACATCTGTACATTTTTTCCTGAGCAGAAGGTGGTGGTTTTCATTTGCTTCTCCAATGACCCATGAAAGATTTGCTTGAGAATCTTGATGAAAGTTAAAATGAATGGTCAGACATAGCCCCAGAATAAGTTCCAATCTTAGAAACTGATGTTTCTATGCTTAGGGATCCAGAAATGTATCCCAGTAATTCTCTCATACATGATTATTTGCAATTCCCACTACTCCAAATGATTTGGCTGTTAGTTCAGGCACTAAGACCCAGGTGAGCCTGAAAATTAGGGCTGAAAGTAATCAGCTTCTAATCAAAAGAAACAGTAATGAGATTAGGAAGAACTGCATTTTGCAGGCATTTAGCAAACCTCTAATCGTACACTGTTTAAATTCTGGCTTGTAAAGCCATTTGCGTCACCATAATTGGTCTCTTTTAGGCAGGCAGCATTCTGAGAGCCAGGGTTTTCAGGCTCCCAGGAAGCCTTTCCTGGGAGCGTGTGCCAGGGTGGAAATCCAAATACCGAAACCACTGAGGGTAAAAGGGCCTCGGGGGCCTTGTGATGTGCATGTCAGACCCACAGGACGGGTTTCTGGGAAAGTCAAATTTACACCAAACCTTGGCTCCTTTTTTCCATCCAGATCTTAATTCAGTCCTAGCAATAGTCACTTATCTTTGGTAAAAGCTGTAGGAGCAGATAGAAAAAGTGGCTTCTATTCTTTAATTAAATATGTATTTGGTGCCAACTATATTCCAGACCCTGAAAAGAAAGAGAGAGGAAGAGAATGGAAATCTGAGAAAATCAAATTGTGAGGTCTAGTAAACTGTGGGCTTTTGTTCTGAAAACAAAGTCAAGTTGTAACATTAATGGTGTTTACTGGAAGAGCCAGTCCACGAGCACCGGGGGACCCAACATGAATTCCCTGCCAGTGCTGTCTAGATTCTCTACCCACAAGACTTCCCTGGGGCTGTGATGTATTCATGAAAAAGTAGAATAAAGCACAAAAAGAAAGCCTAGGAAAACACTAACATTAAATGTTAACACTAATGCTAAATGCTGTCAGAAGTTCACACGCTGCAGCTGGTGGGATCCCACCTAGGCGACGGAATTGTGAGCGGCTGTTTTCCCTATGGCTTTCCATGTTTTCCGGATTGCCCACAATTGTATTACCTTTATCATCAGAAAAAGAGTAAATTAAAAAGCTGACATACAGAGAAAAGGTAAATAGCATGTCATGACTTCAGATCCTAAAAATGTAAACTAGGCGATTCTGAAATAGAGTAGGATGGACTCCGTCTTGCCCCAGGAATTAGCAATGTGCTGAGTTGCGGCAGTGTTGCGGCAGGGCGGGGCGGGGAAAGGGCAGGGAAAACTGCAGGTTCTGGAAGCAGCCACCTTTGCCGACAGTTGTAGGAAAGCACTGGACAGCCAACCAGCCTTTGGTTTGAAGTCAGGCTCTTACTAGGCGTGCGCCTGGCTGTCATTAAATCTCTCAAATCTTGTCTTGAAAACTGGGATTATTCTGTCCACCTCACAGCGGACATGTGAGGACTGAAAGAATACAGCATGTGTGTGAGCACCTAATGGGGCTGCCACACAACTGTCTCCTGCATCTACGCCTTTCAGTGAGGCTGGAACCTAACGGCAGTCGTCTTACCTCCTTCCAGTGGCTACCTGCGCTGCGTCATCAAACAAGTCTACATCATAGCCAAGAGGTGGAAGCAACCCAAGTGTCCATCACAGATGAAAAAATAAAATGTGGTATAGTCATACAATAAATACCATTCGGCCTTCAAAAGGGATGAAATTCTGACACATGCACAACATGAACAAACCTTGAGGACGTAAAGCTAAGTGAAATAAGCCGGTCACAAAAGGGCAGATACTGTACGGCTATACTTACATGAAGTACCTAGACACAAAGTCGAACGGTGATTTCCAGGGGCTGGAGGGTGGTGTAGAGGAGAAAATGGGCAGCTGTTGTTCACAAAATTTCAATTTTGCAAAACAAGAAGTTCTAGAGATTGGTTGCAGAACAGTGCTTAACAATACTAGACTGCACACTTAAAAATACTTAAGATGGTAAATTTTATGTGTATTTTACAATTTTAAAACTTTTTAAAATAAAAAAAATAAGTTTAGGCATCCATGTGTACACTTATTCATTGCAGCTCTTTTTATAACAGTAAAAGCTTAGGAACAATTTAAATGCCCAGTTGAGAATTAGTTAAATTAACAGTATGTCCATCCCATAGTCTATTATGCAGCTATGTAAAAAATAATGAAGGAACTCTCCAACTGCTAATATGGGATGATCTCCACTTTATATTGTTAAAGCAAAAAAGCTACATGCAGAACAATAAGTAGAGGTATATCACCACTGTGAAAAGGACAGAAGAATGGAAGAAGATTATAATATACTTATGTGTGCTTGCCTCTGCATAAAGAAACTCCGGGAAGAACAGAGAAATGTAGTATAGTGGATGCATATGGCAAGGGTAGTATGGGAACCAGGGACAAGGGTAATATAAAAATCATACTGTCAGATCTTTACTAATTATATGTATTTTTAAAAATTTTTGAAACATATGAATCTATAATCTTTTCTAAAAATAACAAATAATTTGAATTTTAAAATACATATTTTATTGTTCACAGGTAAAATTCTTACTGACCTATCTTAATCAAAATTGGGATGTTTTACTGGCTATCAAGACACAAGTTTTTTCCAGTTTGTGTCCATCTCTCAAAGCTTATGCTGCTGCTCAAAGCCAACAAGGTGTTCTTGGCAACCATCTTAGCTGAACAGAGCGAAATCCATGAAATTACCTTATTAAGAACCTTCAGATCGCAGCCTGCCTTCAGCAGGGTTTCCACCAGTTCCACATTTCCAAGATCGGCAGCTACATGCAAAGGAGTTTGCTGCCTCTGCCATGAGAAATTTCAAAAATGTAATCTAAGTACACTACAAAGGGGAACAAAACTAGCATAGTGAAAGGACAAAGGGAATACAGAGTTGTCCTAGACAGGCATAAGGAAAAAGAGATAAAATCACATCTTTTTAAGTAGGTACAGGGAATATTCATAGCAGTATTGCTATGACAGTGAAAATTGATAGGAAGTTATATGTTTAACAAGGAGATTCATTAAATGACCTACAGTGTGTCCACATATTAGACTAGTAGGCAACTATTAAAAAGGTTTTTGTTAATGACTGCAATATGAAATACATAAAATAGTCAAGTTCATGGAAACAGAAAGTAGAATAGTGGTTGCCAGGGGTTGAGGGGAGGAGGGCTGGGGAGCCATTGTTTAATAGGTATAGAGTTTCAGTTTGGGAACTTGAGAAAAGTTATGAAGATGGATGGAGGCAATAGTTCTACAACAATGTGAATGTACTCAATGCCACTGAACTGTACATTTATAGATGGTTAAAAAGGTAAATTTTATGTTATGTGTATTTTGCCACAATAAAAACCAGTTTCAAAGATTATTTTTAAAAATGAAAAAATACATATTTAACATTAAAGGCATTAGGAAACAAGGAAACAACACTACATTTAGCCAAGCTCAATATATATATGTATATAATCTGCCCAGAAAAAGTCCAGCCATTGTTAATATAATGAGAACAGTTTGCACAACATCGATGTAACCTGGCAGCTGAGAAGAGTGGACTGGAATGCACATGCGTGCACAATGATGACTTCCCTGTACTAGTCAGTGGGGGCAGTAGACGCCGTTGAGTGAGCATGTGAACCTTGTGGCCGTTGCATTCAAAATGACTGAGCGAGTAGAGCAACAAATCTGCATCAGATTTTGCGTTAAGCTTGAACGTTCCTTTGCACAAACTATTCAGATACAGAAGGCCTCAGCTAAGAGCAACTGGTGAGGGCCCCGATTCACAGAGTGCCCATCCACATTCTCTATTCTCCCACCTGCACATTGCCATTTCCAGCCAGCGATGGCTTCTGCTTAGGAAACATTTGATTCTGCTCCAGTGTATTGAATTCATGGTGATTTTTTATTCCAAGATTTTGCCTCTGAGCTAAAAAAAGACATATTTACTGTCTATAATATAATATAGAAACAAAACTTCCTTCTAGAGGTGAAGGGCTCCCCCTTATTACAACATTTAATACCAGGGGAGTGGCTTTTGATTTAAAGAGCCTCTGGCCATTTACCTATGAGCTATTGTTTATCAGAAGTGCTGGACCCGTTAAATGAATGTACTGGCTGAATCCCAGTTGTACATTTGAAAAAGACAAAGTATTTCTTTGTGGGTTACAGAAAAAAAAGAAGAAGAAAAAGAAAACTAATGTGCACATTCCTCCCAGGAAATTTTAAAGCAGCTTGAACTTGATCATAACTACCCCTAAACACACAGTGGGCTGAAACATATAAGAAAATAGACACTCCAGGCACTGACTTGCTTGACTTACCTTATTTAAGATGTCAGTATCATGCTGTGCACTTAATAAGCTGTTTACTATGGTGATATGGTTGTTGATAACAGCTAAATGAAGAGGGGACTCCTTAGGCTGCAGAAAGAAATGAAAATTTCAAATCCAAAACATTCTGGCTTCATCATTCAGGTCAAAAGCAACTCATTTCAGCAGACATTTCTTGATAATCTCCTGAGTACTGAATGTAAGTATAAAGCTGTCATTTCCATCCCAAAGCTATGCAGCAAACTTGCTCACCAGCCATCAGTTTTCCCTTTCCCTTATTCTAAAACTATACACTGAGCATCTGCTGTGGGCCAGGCTAGGGACTGAGGGGTGAACACGACCCATTCTCAGAAATCTTCCAATCTAGTGGGGTAAGCAAATATTAACTGTTTTTTAGTCACAAAATATATGTACACAATTACAAATTGTGATGTGCTTTAAAGGAAAAATAGAGTAGAACGAGAGCATACGTGGGGGTGGGCAGACGGCCGACCTTGTTCTGGAGGTCAGTGAAGGCTTTCCTGAAGAGCTGACATGTGAGCTCAGATATGAAGGATTAGAACGCATTAAATAGGCATAACTGGAGGCCTTCTCAGAGCCTTCAAAGTGCTACAGTGCGGTGGAAAGAGCCACCAGGAAGAAGGGCGTTCACATTTAGCGTTTCCTGAATTGATCTGATCTACAGCTCTCCCCACTCACCCAGGGGCACCATTCTTGCGCTCAGCCCTCCAACCTACATGGAGTCCAACCATGGGGTATTCACCGTGCCCTTGCAGGCTGCTCCCCTTTCCTCCTTGTTTGTGGCTAAAACTCCTGTTTTCCAGCCACACTCCCATGCTCTCACTCGTCTCTACTTCGTGCTCCTTACCCAGTCCTCTGGGAGGCAGTGTCCACCTCCAGGATCATGCACTTGACCTCCTGCTACCTCACTCTCACCCGGCTACCACTGACCCCCAGAGGCAAGAAAGAAAACATGTTTCCAGGGCAAAGGAGGCAGCTGAAAGAGGGGTAAAAGGTGGGAAGAACACAGTCATGAGAATCAGTGAGGTGAGGGGTATCCAGTGGAGGGGACAGGAGGTGGGTACAGGTGTGAAAAAACAAGGGCAGAAGATCCAGTGAGATCGTTGAAGAGTCACTGAGCTGAAAGCAAAGTGAATGGAGAGAGGGAAGGCAGATGTGCGTGAGCATGGGTGAGGACGGAGGCAGTGGTGCTCAAGTGGGACAGATGTTAATAAACATCAGTTATGTGCATCCAATGTATTCTTATAGTAGTACTTAACCATACACTCACTTCTCCAACAGTGCTATGTATTAAATATAACTTTTCATTCACAATAACCCTAGCAGTTAGGTTTTTTATTCCCTGAGTTATATATGAGGCACAGAGAGGTTAAATAACTTGCACTAGGCATCAGGCTGAGGAAGTGGGCAGAGACAGGATTTGAACCAAGATCTTCCTGATGCCAACATTGCATCAGGCTCCCTCCCAGGAAACGGGTAGATCGATAGAAGAGAGCTATAATGAGTTGGCAAGTATGTCACCAGCACACAGAGGAAGAGGAGAAGAGGGGGCAGGTAGGATGCCATGGCTATGGAGGTCAGATTGTCTGAGGGTGAACAAGGGAAGTGGAAGACAGAGGGGTTGGAGGGGCATTGTGGGGGGACGGCTTTCTGTGCAGGAACGTTCTGCTCGGGAAGACCTTCTCTCTTGACACACTGAGCATGGAAGAAAGGAAGGGAGGGAGGGAGGGCAAGAGAAAGGGAGGAAGGCAGGCAAGCAACCCTCTTTCCAGGAAGTAGGCAGTGTTCTTCCTGCTGGGACCACCGGCCTTGCTGGGGCCCAGCCCCTCCTGAGACACAGGAAGCATCTTTGGACCGACCAGAAAAGTTCAGGGCCAATTCCCTTAACACCATTCTCTGAAAACTACCAGTCATGATTCAAATCACATTCCTTCTCTTGAGTTAATACAAGAAATAGTAATGGCTAAGCAAGATCAGAGGAAATAATATTTTCACAGGAGAAGTGAAAATAGAGTGAAAAATAGAGGAATGTTTCCCATCTAATTCCAGCACAGAGAACTTTTGTAAATTTTACTAAAGCCAATTCAAACTTCAGAAAACCTAATCAGCATAAAGGATTGTCTTTCAAAAGAAAAACAAGATTGTTCAGTGAAGCGGGAAAAAATAATCATTCTCCTTCCTACTGACAGCAGCTTCATCATTTTCCCAGACTGATAAATTTAATCCAAGAATAATGGCATCTCTAGACACATGATAAAGTTTTATTACAGCAAATATAAATATTTAAAGCACACAGATTTCATTTTGTTCAGGAACTTCAATGACTTTCTAAAATTCAACCCTCGGATTTTATTTCTCAAGATTAAGACTCAGTCTCCAAAAGAAGTCAGTCGGCCTTCCCAGAAAGAATCCCTCCTTTGTGAACACCTCATCCCCACCACGTATCTGCAAGGAGCATCTCCCAGCACAGCCAGCCTCCCAGCGCCAGGATCAAAGCCCAAGTTCTTAGAATAGACTTACTTCTCCATCCCAGTGCAGATCAACATTCTCACTGAGAAGAAAGCGGACAAGTGATGCATGGCCATTCTGGGTTGCTATTTGCAAAGCACTGATGCTGAGCTGCAAGACAGGTGGAGAGGGCAGGGAGGGATTCCCATTAGAATCCAGCATGCTTTCTAGTGCTCATCACATGGCAATCGAATAATACAATGAAGTAGCAAAACTATTTAATAAAGAGAATCCAATGTGTTTTTGACAATTTGCGGGGCGGGGCAGGGGGACAAAAAGCTTAGAAGCTTTGTTGCTTCTAAGTGTCTCCCATGAAAGAGCCAGAGCCCTAGGTAATACGTGCCTCAGGCATTATGAGTTCAATCTGTTTCTCTTCTCTAGGAAGTCCGAAGTAGACTAGAGACTAGTCTTCTCTACATACACCCTTCAAACCCCCTCCTTGTGCCAAAACAGCTGACTTGGTATTGGTCCCAAGAAAATCCCCAGCACTCTCCTGCCTCCCTATTTGCTAGGAGCTCTCCCTTTTGCCAGAGCTTAGTGTGATTGCTACCTACGGGCAGCATTCCCCCATGGCCCCTTTTCTCCACTCCTTTAGCCCCTTCTCTCCTTCACTGCCACCAGCTGCAACCTACAGCTCCCCGTGCTTGCGTCTTCACTCAGGGCCCATGCTAAGTGCCAAACTGCTTCAGGTCAGGGCCTGCTCTGGGTGATCTAGCTATCCTCCAAAAGGCCTAGCAGGGGCCTTGCAATACTACGAGGTCAACGAATAGTTACTGATTAATTCACTGCAAGGTCGCTACAAAGTATTTTCAGGTCCTCCAAATAAGGGTGCTGTACGATACGATGTTTTCCTAAAATGGCTGCCTAAGTACCTCCCATCTCACATGCTCCTCTGCAATGTGAGCCTGCCACTCTACCATCAAGCAGTGGAGTTTATTTCTTCACTCCCTTGAATCTGGGTGGTTCCTGCAACTGCTTTGACCCATAGAGCATGGCAGAAGTGACAGTGTGCCAATTCCAGGTGGGGCCCCTGCCTGGTCTGGCAGCTTCTGCTCCCTACCTCGCAGAAGCCAGCTGCCACGCTGTGAGAAGGCCAAGGCATATGGAGACACCACATGCTGGTTCTCTGGTCCAGAGCCCCAGCCGGCAGCTGGCCTCAGCTGCCAGGCATGCGAGCTGAGCCACTGCGGACATCCACCTCCGTTAAGGCTTCAAATGACTGAAGGCCTGGCTGACATCCGACTGCGACCGCATAACAGGCCTAAGGTAAGGATCTCCCACCGGGGCCCAGTCAACCCTCAGAACCACAGAAGATAGTAATACACATGCATTGTTTTAAGCCACTTCACGTTGGGGTTGGTTTGTTATGAAGCAATCGATAAGTGTAATAAAGGCTAACAGGGATAATACACATTCTCACCAACTGGAGTCTAGCTTGAGCTGATATTAAATGCCTTTATCACCTTGGATAACTGGCCTCTCAAGTATAGGCCACTCTGTCTTCCTCTGTAATAATGATATTACTACCTATGTTAGTTTTCTATTATGATAATAACAAATTGCCACAAACTTGGTGGCTTAAACAATACAAATATAGTACCTTAATGGTCCAGAGGTCAAAAGTTTTACATGGGCCTCACGGGGCTAAAATAAAGGGCTTTGTGGAGACTTTCAGAAGACTCCATTTCTTTGCCTCTTCTAGTTTACAGAAGCCACCCGCACCCCTGGACTCATGGCCCCCTCCCTCCATCTTCTAAGCTGGCATGGGCACACCGAGTCCTTCTCATGTTGCCGGCCTCTGACCTCCTTATCTGCCTCCCTCTTCCACTTTAAAGGCCCCTTGTGATTACATTAGGCTTGTCTGGATAATCCAGGATAATCTCATTTAAGGTCACAGGATGAGCAACCTTAATTCCATCTGCAACCTTAATTCCCCTTTGCCATGTAACATAACATACTACAGGTTCCAAGGATTAGGCCAGGGACATCTCTGGAGGCCATCATTCTGCCTATCACACCATTCTACCTCTTTCCTCAAAACTCAGAAATACTGGGATAATAAATGAGCTAGTAAAAGTGTACAGTAATCATAATTATCTTAATCATTTCACAAAAAATTATTGAACATTTATTATATGCCAGGGTTTTGACTAGACTGATAAAATCTCTGGTATTATATTCCTGTGGGAGTGAACAATAAATTGATCCAGAGATTTGCAGACTGGTAGTTCAGTAAATCAGTAGATTTAGAATAAATTTATTATACTCTAAGTGTTATTAAACAAATAATACGAGCTACTGATAAATGCTACAATGACAAGTAAAATAGAACTGCATGACTACTTTCCAGCAAGTAATCAAGAAAAGCTTTTTGGATAAGGTGACATTTAGACTGAGATCAGAATGGTAAGAAGGGGTCCTGACTGGGAGATCTGAGGCAGAAACGAGCTTGCAAAGAATCCAAGGCTAGGAACCCTGGAGTAGGAAGATCTGTGGAAGCCCATGGCATTTCATTCATGAGGCATTACAGGCTCAGTTGCATAGGGCCTACAAGCTTTTTAGAGCCCAAGAAATACTTGAAATCTTCAAAAAAAAAAAAATTGGTTCCAGCATACCAAAAGGAATGAAGTGACTATTTCAGTGACATATTCATGCTTCATTGATTGTTAAATATAATATTCATAAAATATACCTTACATTTGTAAATAATTTGTAGGTTAAAGTTTTTCACCTTCCTGAAATTCTCAAGTACAAACAGAGGTCTAAGAAATCAGTCAATCATAAATTAAGGGAGTTTATCATATCCAAACAATTATGAAAGCACAAATAAAAAGATCCTTTAAAAATAATTTTCAGCAAAAACATATTATTTAACTTGAAATGTGGAGAAATAGGTTTAATAGGATGTGAGGACAAGGCTTCCCGGATATGAATTCTTAGGGTCTACAAATGTCCTCACTGGACCCAGGGCAGTTAGTAGGGCCCTGAAGAGAGCCTATTGCACAAATTCTGAGGAGTCTCTCCAACCAGCATGAATGGAGGAACTTTCTACTGTCAGCTAAATCCATAATCTGCTTCAATTACCTCCTCAGAAATGACTCAACTCTTTTCCACCCCTCTTGGTTGGGGGTGGAGACACAAAAGCAATCTCCTGGAGACCAAGACTAATCAATGTCAGCAGGTGAAGCACTTCCAAGGTCAAACACAGTAATCACCTACAGATGTGAAAGCAAAATGAGTCTACTGTGTCCCCTGGGTAATGTGTGTCCATGCAGCTGACCTCTTGCTTCACATGGCCTCATTCCCTGGGCTCCTCACTAGATTGGGCAGGGACGCGTGTGACGGCCAGTGGGGGCTGAGGCTATAGTTCCAGTAAATATGCTAATGAACTAAGGGGGAAACCTCAACATAACATAAGAGCAGAAAAATGGCCTTGGGACAATTTCCAGGGTACCTAGATGAGACCAAGGCCATATAAGTATGAAAAACATGGAGCCTGTAGTCTTAGACAGGTGGGGAGAAGCGAGCTTGTAAAAGACATTACAAAGCAAAACACCTCTGAGGGCCAAAAAATTAAGTCCCGAAGGGCGGGACACCACACATTCTGAATATTTCCTGGACCCTATGAACTTTTAACTTGGTGTTTATTTATTGCTTAAATAACATTGCAACATCAGTGGGACTCACCTCACACTGTCTTCATTTTTCGCACTCTCACAATCTTGTCCATGTATACATAAATTTTATATGATGAAAATATATATATAAACACATACTGATTTTTTCAATTAGTGTTCTATCATGCCCATTTCTCTCTATCGTAATATATTTAGTATTTATCATTGATATTTTTAATGGATATGTAATTTTCCAAGAAATAGGTGAATGAAATTTTTATTCAGCCTTTCCCCTGCCATTCATTGCACTTATAGGTTGTATCTAATTCGTGGTTATTGGAGGTAAATCATCTATTTTAATGCATGCAGCTTTTCCTCCCCTTTAGAGTATTCCCTTAAAATAATTTCTCAAATGTGAGTGAAAGGAAAGTGACAAATTGTTTTTCAAGAGTGTTAAACAAATGTATACTCCTGCCAGCAGAATACAAGGGTATAAAGCATTACCAGTTGGGACTTTATTCTTTAACACTTCTGAAGAACTGTTTACACATTGTGCTGATGAGGGGAGATCTCGAAGATATGGTGGCAATTAAAACCAAAACAAGGCCCTGACTGGTGTGGCTCAGTTGGTTGGGCATCGTCCCAAAAGTGAAAGGTTGCCAGTTCAATCCTTGGTCAGGGCACATGCCTGGGTTGCAGGTTCAGTCCCTGGTGCATTCGAGATGTTTCTTTCCCACTCTTTCTCCTTCCTTTCTCCCTCCTGCCCCTCCCCCCCGCCAAAAAATAAATAAATAAAATCTTAAAAAAAAAAACCAAGGTGCAAAGCTATATATATGGCTACCACTCATGTGGTGTCACATGTATGTGTGCATGTGTTTAATCACATTTTCCATGTAATATTAAATAAACTATTAATAATGTTAATTCTGAAGAGGTGAAATTGAGATGTGGAGGTGGAATAAGACACTTGCCATCTTATACTCCTTGGTACTATTCAAAAAGTTTTGTTATTTTCAGTATAATTTAAAATTAAATAGAAAAATAGAAAAAGAATATAAAACATCTGAAGACAAGGCCATAGCAGTGGTTAGAAGCTCAGGTACTGAGCTTGAATCTGCACTGCCATTAACTAGTCGTATGATCCTGGATGAGTTTCTTAACTTTTCTAAATTCAAGTTTTCTCAACTTAAAAAAAAAATGAAGGTAGGTGTCAAAGGATCTGAGCACCAAAGTATTTGGAATTTAGAAGAAGCCTCCATCCTGTCTTCTCCAGGCTCCAGGCTGAGAGTCCTGGGCTTTCACACAATATTTGGGGTGTTTGGGTGTTTTGTTTTTGCTTTTGGGGGTTTGTTTGTTTGTTTTCTTGCAACATCTACTATGAATAAGCCGGGCATGCACTAGTTGCTAGGGTGAAAACAAAGCAGAATAACAGTGTCTCTGTATTTGAGAAGTAAGAACTATCTGCTCCTTTTGCCCCATTTTTAATTATTCCTTCCCCAAATCAATAGGGGGAATGGCGTTATATTGTTTTTGAGGAGACATTAATTAGGGAATATCTGATATAAATCACTGATTCTTACCCAAAACAAAGCAAATCATAAATATTCATTCTACAAAAGCCCAGTGAGTGGATGGACACAGGACCAGATTACGCAGAGAGCACCCTGAGTCCCCCGCTCACTGTGCGAGTGAACGCCGCGTGGAGCACGTACTTTATTTGGAATGTTGATATCACTTCCTGCTGCCAGCAGCACTTTGCTGCATTCTTCATGGCCTCCTGCAACTGCCAGGAAGAATGGCGTTTCTCCATTCTAACCAAAGGAAAAATGTTAAAATTAATTACCTCTTGGCATGGAATGAAATCACTTGAGAAACAATGTGCTTTCTCTATAACTTTTGTGCATAACTCTTAATAATGGATAGTATTTATTAAGCACCTATGTGCCAGCATACACTGCCAAGGCTCTATGCTTTGGCACATAGTTAAATTGCACAACAGCCCCATGAGATCAGGATTAATATTACCCCCCTTTTACAGATACAGAAACTGAGCCTCAGCTGAAAAGTGGCAAAACTAGGATGTAAGTCCAGCTGTTTGGCTTCCAAGCCTGCATTCTTAACTATTCTGTTATGCTGCCTCTTTTCAGATTTTCCATCCACCATGCATCCTCTTAACCTTCATTAATGTATCCCGCAAACATTTATTAGAATCTACTATCTGTCAGACACTACTAGGTACTGAGATTGGAAAGACAAATAGGACACAGGCCCTACCCACCAGGTGGTAACAGCTTGTTAAGAAAGATAATCACAGAAATAAGGAATTATAATGCAGTGAAACATACAAGAAAAGAAGTACACTTGCACCAAGTATAGCTTTAACCTTCAAAACTGATTTAAAATGTTGTATGTCACTAAAAAAAAAAGGTAATATGCTGTCTCCGTAATTAGGTTTCCTGAAATTCATGATAAACACTAGTAGGACAAAGTAAGTTTAGTTTAGGCCAAAACAGAGGGAGAAAAGAAGGAACTGGTCTCCCACAACAGTTACTTGGACGTTTTCCCCTCCTTGTGAAGATTCTTTCCTAAAAATATTGGGAATGAGTGCCCAATTCCTTCCTCACTCCCCAATCATCCCCCATTGGATGTTAAGAATGGCATCCTTAAAAATTGCATTAGAACATGTTCACAAGGTTTTACTTGTAGCTATTTAGATATGAACATTCACGTTGACAGGGACGCAAGAGCGCAGAACCAATATTCCCATTCCAACAAGATGGAAAAATTGTGTCGCAGGCCGCTTTACCTGAGTGCCTGGGACAGCCATCTGTTACAATGGAATTTCTCTTTATAATCTACCTTCTAATTTTTCCAGGAAAAGAGATGCCAAAAGGCAAACCCCAGTGGAAAAACATTTGCAAAAATGTGAAGGAAAGAATTCACATCTTTAACATATTAAGAGCCTAATAAATGTTTATATCTTTGATCCAACAATCCTACCTCTAAGAATATACCAGAAAGAAAGAGGAATTCAAACTAAGGTATGTACAAAGAGGTTCATGATAGCACATAATAAAGAAAAACTGACATAAACTAAATGAATTTGGGGCAACCCCTACAATATATACATGCATAGGAACTCAAAGGAAACTGGCAGGAAAACACAACAGATGTATACATGACAATCCTTTCAGTGTGGGGAAAATATGAGAACAGCTATTTATGTTTATAATTATCTCAAAATTTTCAAATGTCTATTTCTGGCATACGTTTTGTAATGTATTAATTTAATTATAAATGTATATGTGATAGGCACATACACAAACTTCTTTTACCGGTATGAGTTTGCTACCAAAAAAATGTTTGGAGACAACTGCTTTAGTGCAGATTTGTATGGGTCACTCCAGCTGCTCTGGCAACAGCTTTTATTGAGAAACAGATGCAGCCCAAAGCACTGCGAATACTGTGGGCCTTATCCAAAAGGCTAATACTATCACCAGACGCTTTACTTTGTGCAAATGAATCCAATCATAATCTGTAATTACACTTTGTTGGATGTTATGAGTTCTCCCCAATGTGCCCTGACTCGAAAATAGCTAAAAGGTGGATGAAACCCAAATGCACACGTTCCAATGGTAAAGCATTAAAACAGAGCAGGGCAAGCACGGCTAAGACTTTAAATCCCATGACTACAGGACTTGATCTCTATACTGATTTGTGAAGGCAAATCATGCCTATTATTTACCCGAGGTGATTCATGTTCTTTTTGAGTTTCTAAAACATTGGTCCTCATTTTCATTCAAAAAGACCAAATTCCTGGGATCTTCTTTAATTGAGTTAAATCAACTAAACCTGATCATCAAGCCAGATGGTCAGAGAAGAGTGAACACACACAAAAATAAACAAATGGAGGCTCTATTTTTGGTCAGGATCCTCAGCTAAAAGCCTGGCTTACATTCCCCTGGAAACTAGAAGAGAAAATAATGAAGGTGATAACAATATATACCATCGATACCAACAATAACCACAAACCCATTCACTGCACCCAGATAACACCATAGTAACAGTAGATACCTTCTGCTGCACACTTACCATGTGTGCGTGACAGCCTTTCCATTTAAAGCTCACTGAGGCCTTGTGGGACTATTTTACAGGTGAAGAGATTAAGGCTGAAAGGGTCTAAGTAACATGCCCAAGATCAGCCAGCTAGAAGAGTGATGGAGGCAGGACCAACAGTCAAAGTCCGTCTTTTAACTTCTGCCTGCCCAGCTCCAGCAATGGATCGGACCAAGCTGATGGACTTCCCTGGTCCAAAGGGAATACTCTTGTCCCAGGGATCACACATGCTCACTTGCATAGCCTTCAGTTTCCATTATGTTACCCATCATTGCTGTTTTTATGACCACACCCCACCAATTCCAAGTCACATGTTCTTTCATATGTTAACCTATTTGAGATCAGGGCCCATCTCACAAACTCTGCTGACCAGGCAGCAGACATGATAAAGCTATCACTGCTCATTGCATGCATAATGGCTGTTGCTGCCTTAGAAGACAATCTCAGAAACGACAGTAGGCCACCCTTTGAAGCAATACTGTGTCACAGCACTTTGATGGCACAGAGGATAATATTTTGTTCGGACGAGCAAGGACCTCAAGACTTTGAGTAAGAAAGTGATTTAGAAGAATGGGGCTCAATGTGTGAATTGCAGAAATACTTAACTTCCTCATTTGTTCCTTTACATATGCATAATTTAAAAAATGTAAAATAAAAGTCTAAAAAACTCTTTCAATAAGTATAATATAGTCTAAGAGACAAAGATTTTTTGGTGTTTAGTTTAATTGGCAGGATTATTTTTTCTTAGTATTATATAAAATAATGATGTCCCTTACAATCAATGGTGTCCTAAATTAAATGATTACTATATATTATTCCTTATAGTATCTCTCAGGAGAGGTGCCAAGTTTAGAATTTATCAGAACATTAAAGTCCAAGAAGACCCCACTCATCTAAGTTTCCAGAGAACCAACCCAAAACTCATTGACCCAGAGGTTAAAAAGTGACTGACTATCCAGAGTGGATGACACAAATCTACCGCCACACAGCCTCCCCACTGCACCCCACACCTGGTTTATCTCTCCCCACCACTCTCCACCTAAACATACCCCACTACCCCAACCCAGGTACTTCAAAGCGAACCCATCTAAGCCCTTATTAAGGCCCCTGTTCTCCTGCTGCTCCTCTGTGCTCCACAGCTTAGGGATGGGCACCCCACCATCCCAGTAGTCCAGGACAGAGAGCTGAAGTCAGAAAGTCTCCCCTCTCCCTAATCTCTGGTCACAAGTCCTGTGGCCTCTGCCTCTGCCTATCACCTTACCCCGTTTGCTGCCTGCAAGCACCTTGATGAGGGGCTTTCCAAAGCTCTTGCTTTAGCCATTTGCTCAGTCACTCAACTAGGACTCTCCACCTCCAACCTCTCCAGGCACCAACCTGCCCTTTAGACCGCTGTGACAGTCAGTTACCTGCCTACACCCAAGATGGATCCCATCCCTCTTTGCTGATTCAAACCCTTCTGCTGCCGACAGGTCAAAGCCAACCCCTTGCCTGGTAAGCGTAGCCTTTCTCCACCTCTCTGCCTTGGCCCACTCAGCTCCCACCTTTCCTGGCCCGCCTGTCCTTAAGCTGGTACCCCGCTGAACTTGTAATCCCCAGGACACACCAGGCTCTTTCATGCCTCAGTTTCTTTATATGGACTCTTCCCTTTCTCTGAAATACTCTATGATTCTTTGTGTTCCCCTCAAACCTCCTCCTACCAATGTCCATTTAAATGGAACTAGATAACATATCACCTCCTCTGTGAAGCCTGGGTGATTTCTGAAACACAGTTTCCTCAGTGTTCCCACAGCAAAGTGTATAGATATCTATTATTTAATTTAGCCCAATATATTGTTTTGGCATGCCCTTCTTGCACTATAGGCTTCTAGAATAAGAATATATCCTCTACCTAGCATAGAGCACATAGTAAACATTTTTTTTCAATGAATGGGTGAATAAATGAATGGATTTACAAACGAATTGCTATGAGTGACTTTACAGCGAAAAAGTAGGAATTTTTCAGCATCACATTTTACACTCTGTTACACTAGCATCTTTGTTTTCCTCTCATTCCTTTCTCGAAAGTCTCCCCTGCCACCCTTCTGCTTGTGGCCTCCCTGCCCAGCTGTGATGGGCACCTTCACATACCTCGTTGGTCTCATTCACCTCTTCCCTCTCGGTGAGCAGCACCTGCACCACAGAGCTGTGACCGTGCTTGGCTGCAAGATGTAGGGCCGCATTCCCCTCCTGCAACACAGATGCACTCAGGCAGAGCCCCCCACAAGGAGGAACACGCCCCTTTGGCCAGGTTGCAATTGGCTTCTGCGAGGTTTTGTTTGGTTAAAGTTATGATTCAGGATGTGGGCCACCTTACCTACAGTTTCAAGTGAAATGTATAATATTTTAAAGTTTTAAATGAAAATACATAGCTGTTTGAACGTAACAGAAAAAAAAACAACTCACCATACTCTGTTCAGCCTTTGCTGCTAATGTGCTAGTGAAAGGTAGAACGATAAATGTAATTCCATATAACCTCTGAGAAGGTAAACTGGTGAAAATTTGAGCGATGTATACCAAAGATTTTAAAATGTACAGAACTCTCTGACCTACAATTTCACATCTAGGAATCTGTCCTAAGAAAATAATCAATGATGTGACATAGATATAGATGTCCGCCTGGGATTTCCCTCCCCAGTTGAGGGGGCTGAGTCTCCGACGGGCTTCTCAGGAAGAAAAGAGAGGAGTGGAGTGGACAGTAAGAAGAAAAATCTGGGTAGTCTATTAATTTCACAACCATTTATGGATCAAAACTTAGCAATCTGGGCAATCCACTGCAAAAGGGGGTTTATTTCATCTGGATAATCCATGATTTTCTCTGACTATAATTAACAACTAAAAAACTCTATGAGCAACCAAAATGCCATCACCAAAATATACACCAACTGTAATTCCCCTTCCTTGCATTCTTGAAAGAAATAAAAGTCAAAAAATAAATATATAAAAGTGTAACTCACCTTGTCCTTTTCTGAAGTATGTAGCTTAAGGAAGATAAGTTTTTCTATCATTTCGACATGGCCCCTCTCAGCAGCCAAAAGAAATGGTGTTCTTCCTTTCTAAAAATCAATCATAAACCTCCAGTGTATATAACACACTTACTGAACAAGCAAGATGCCTGACAAGGTAGGCAGCATTTTGAGGGTGATGAGGAACCCAAGATGGTGCTTCTGGTCATAGCATTCCGGGCCCTTCTTGGGGAAGGTGGTAACAATTTCTCTAACCCTATACCAGATTCAGTTCTGAGCTATTCCCCAAAACTTTGGGAATTCCCCGTCAGCCCAGAATCTTTTGGGGGCACAGAGAGGCGCTGCTCAGGAGTGGTCCACCCCAGCACCTGGGGAGGCGCCGTCTCACAGCCAGGCACGGCTCCCTTTCAAATGTAGCCATTTTACCAGCTTTCTGTGTTTAGTGAATAGTTCTTTCAGTTAAGTGCTTTATCTCATGCCAGACCTGTCTCAGGCACCTGCATATCACACAGTAAGCCTTGCCTCTCTGACAAAAACACTGGAAGCAGAAATTTTCCAGGGTTCAACATTTACATGGCTCATTCAAACATGACCTTTTAGCCACTGCTCCTTTTCAGGCCTTGCTTGCTTACTCATGTGTTTATCTCCACCATTCACTAAGAATCAAGAGAAAAACTCTTCAGAATGGTCTATATGAAATGGAATCAAGAAAGTAGGCATTTTCCAGAGAACACAGCTTAAGGGGGATGTTCAGGTGTGATTTTTTGAGAGGTAAAGTTCAACGCAAAATTTTCCAGTTATGGTAATCTCTCCAATTTTTCACATTTCAAATAGAGATTGCATTTGTAATAGCTAAAATGTCATCAATAAAAGTGAAAGACACATAGAAACTTTAATTTTCTAACTCCACATATTTAAAAGGAGAAGGAAGTTAGGGCAGGAAAATGGAGGCAGAAGTATTTTCTTCAACTAAAGAAAACTGAAATTGGCTTGATGTGTTATTAACTAAAAGCTTAGCAAGATGTCTGAAATGTGAAAAATGAGATACGAGCCTCTTTATAAGAAGGTCCCTGAGTTTGAGATTTGTCATCTGATCTCCTGCTAACGTAGGATAATGAAAAGATCATGGTCTCTGTTAACTTGAGATACAGCTCATGATTCCCTAGTAACCAGAAGAAAAAAGAGGGAAAAAAATGCTGAAATAATAATGGCAGCAAAAAAAAAAAAGTCTACCGGAATCAGTTCTACGAGCTCTGTATTCACACATGTATAGAGGCTGGAGAAAAAAACTGGTGCCAAAAAGTTCAACTAATTCTTCATTCTTGAACCAGATACGTTGCCAGTGAGGCCTACATTCCCAGCCCTTCGAAGAACTGTCAATTGCCAGGCCTCACCTACTCCATTAAGTGACCGCATAACCCATTCTGGCCACAGTGATTGGTTCTGGATTGAGCATGTGATTCCAGCAAGTCCAAAAAGAGTTGTCCCTGAGATTTATGTATGAGCATTTGATGAGTAAGAAATTTTCTTTCTTATGAATTAAAATCCATAAAAATCTCCACAAGAATATAAACTTGAGGCTGTTAGCAGCCATCTTTCCCACCTTGTTAAGACTATACCTATCAATAATGCCAACTCAGAGATAGCCAAGAGATGGGGGGGAAAAAGAACTGGATCTGGCCATGCGTGAGGCTAGCCAAATACACCCTCAAACTATTTAGTTAGGAGTTAATAAATTACCCTTATTGCTTAATCTAGATTAAGCTTTTTTTCTTTCACCCATAACAGAAAGAATTCTAACTCATATATATTTAATAGTTTGGGGACAAACACTACTAGAAGTATCAGAGTCTGTTCAGCTTTAGAAAGACCATACTCTTTTGCCCTTGCTATACAGTCTTGCATTTCTATATATCCAAACAAAATGATGGAGGATTCAGCCACAAAGAAAGACTCGTCTGGCAGGAAAGGGGAGGTTATCGCAAATGAAGCATCTTTCCTGGCTAAGAAAACAGTTGTTACTTTAAATTTTGGATGCCCTTTAAAAAAGTTATCATCAACAACAACAAAAAGTGAAAGACAAATTATACAAAGTAATCTATATCTTATAAACATCAAAAATAGCATAAAGTAATTTATATCTTTTTTAAAAAGTTAAGATCACTGTGGAAAACTGTATGGAGTTTCCTCAAAAAATTAAAAATGGAACTGCAGTTTGACCTAGCAATCCCACCTCTGGGAATATATCCTAAGAATCCCAAAACACCAATCAGAAAGAATATATGCACCTGTATGTTCATAGCAGTGTTATTTACAGTAGCCAAGATCTGGAAACAGCCCAAGTGTCCATCAGTAGATGAGTGGATAAAAAAGATGTAGTACACTTACACAATGGAATGCTACATGGGTATAAAAAATAAGGAACTCTTACCCTTTGCAACAGCATGGATGGACCTGGAGACTACTGTGCTAAGTGAAATAAGCCAGTCAGAGAAAACAAATACCAGGTGATCTCACTCATATGTGGAATCTAATGAACAAAATAAACTGACCAAAAAAACAGGACCAGAGGCATGGATACATGGAACAGATGACAGATCTCAGAGGGGAGGGCTGTAAGAGATTAGCCAAAGAACATATATGCATGCATGCACAGCCCATGAACATAGACAACAATATGGTGAAGGCTGGGGGTGGGAGGCAAAGGTGGGGAAAATGGGGGACATCTGTAATAGTGTCAATAATAAATAAATACATAAATAAATAAGTAAATAAATAAATGTAAAGATCTAATTGGCTTTATTCAACAATTCATGAATTGGGCAGCATCCCCTCTAGTGAATAGAAAGGTGCTCCCTGCGTCTTATAAACATATCAAAAATAGCATAAAGAAAGACGAAGTGACAGTAAAATGAGATATAAATCTTTTCTCCCATCCTAGAACATGTAGGCAAAATAACAACAGGAACTTCAAAAATATGTTTTTAAATATAGCTTCCTATCAAGTCTTATTTCATTTTTAGCCACCCAAGCCTTTTTAATGGATGGGCTGCTATTCAGTGCAATCCCATAGGACTGCCCCTCGCTTGGAAGGCAAGGAGACAGGACGGTGTTTCAGCCAGGGGAAGAGCAGAGGCTGGCAGCAGGGTCCCAGGCTCCATGCTGTAGAGAAGTCACAATGCCTTTCCAGCTCAGGGTCCTGATTCTTTTTCCTTATTAACAAAAATAAGGAGGGCCCAGAATTCCTGTTCCTCTTCTCTTTTGTTAACTTAATGTATATTTAACCTAATACGTTTTAATTCAGTTCATTTAAATTTTTGTTGCATGGGAATAGGTCTGAGAAGTAGCAATTGCTTATTAGAAATGATTTTTCATTTTTAAGTTTACTGCCAGGGTTATTAAATTTGACAAGTTACCAAATTCAGTAAAAAATTTTATAAACTGTCATTAACTGGGCACCCAAAGTCCAACCTGACCATCCATCGCCTCAGGGACCCCAGAGATGGTGCCCTGGACAGCCTCTGCGGGGGGAGGCGGGTGGAACGCAGCACAGAGCGCCCAGTGCCTTTGTGTGCACGGGGGCGCCGCACACTTCCCCTTCTCCCCGGATCAGGGTCAGAGAAGAACACCAACAGAAGGGGGAAACCAGCAGGCCCCTGATAACTAGAGATCCGAGAGGGAAAAAGAATGTTGTCATAAGGTAGGAAGTTCTGCAAGAGGAAGCAATGAATATGAAGGCATGGAACCTGTGCAGGCGGGGCTTAGTTCTGCCCCTTACACACTGGAGCCAATAGATTTGTTGACTCTAAGGTTGTTAAATACTGGCCTCGGGTTCACATAAGAAGATAATGTCTTCTCAAACCCCTGATGCTCATTATTCCCAACACTCCCCTGCCAGGAAAAAAAAAAAGGAAAAAAAAAAGCCTTTTGATCTCTAGAGAGTTCCTATGTGGATTCCTTTTAAACCAATGGAAGTTTCCATATATCTGCAGCTGAAACCAACCTAACACTGTACCACAACTCTTGTAAATATTCAACAAATATGTGAATAGCCTCTGAGGCCATTCCTTTCTGTGTCCCCCCTTTTAGTTGGAGTACTTTTTTATAATCTCTAGATGGGAGTTTACATGGAGATTCAAACTATCTAGCCAGATTTACCTATAACTTTTTCTGGCTCCTCTAATCTCTGTCTCCTGGAAAGGCCACATGACTTCTGGAGCTATAAGGTTGGGAGAAAGCTTAAAAGATTTTCCAGTGCCCTCCATCTCTCCCATTTAACTAGGCCACCCAATCTCCTGGTCTAGTTAAATCCATTTTATTAATATGGACCTCACAGCAGGCCTGTCTTTGTTAGCTTTTGGAGTTCCCTCCAGGCTAAAGAGAGGATTTCACTAACACTGGGCGGACAAACAGGCCCTCAATTGCTTTCTGTTGATAAGGCAGTAGGTGAGAGGGCCAGCAGTGAAGGTGGAGCAGTCTTTTCTATCAGATGTGTTTCAGGAGCTCCAAAATGCTTTTAAGCAAACACTGACAAAACACCTAACAATGAATCAATAAATCCTGAGCTCCCAGTTCCTATTGGCTTATGCCAACATCCTTGATCCCACTCACAGATTTCACAGGAAGAAGAAATGTTGTCTTTTGCACTGATCAATCCAGGTTTTGGACAGAACTAAAAGTGAATTCAGAGATTCTTCTCTCCCTAGACAACCGAGCGGGCTCATTATTTGCTCATTCCTCATATGTCTCTAAACTCATCACTATTTTAAGAAATCTCAGCTGGACATGTGGCTTGCACAATCTGTTGCCAGGGCTCCTTGGCCTTTTACCCATAGTAAATGTCAGAGGAGGAGGAAGAAGGGTGGAACAGGACAAACACAGGCCAGCTGAAGAGACAAGAAAGTTGCTGGCTGGCAGAAGCTCCAAAAGTAGGGAAGGGTTCCCACAAACGTGCTTTGGTCTTTGAGCCCATTCAGCCTGCCTGGTCTTCCCACTACTGTCTCATGGGGACACACTACTGTCTCCCATGAAAGCAGGCAGAGTCCGCTGAAAGGGAAGACAGTTGCATGTCTTAGGTATAGCAGGCCCTGAACAAACAGCTGCTGAGTTGAACTGAATGGAGTTCATTCAGAGGCTACATCCTTACTTAGGATCAAACTGGGATGATCTAACTTCTTTAGCCTGATACTACATGCCATTTGACTATGATTATCAGTTTGAGGAAATCAGATAGTGTATTTTATCCTATAATAATTGCTATAACAGCTATCATTTAGTGAGCACTTGCCATGTGACAGGCTCTTTGCTAAGTGCTTTCATCATGAGCTCATTTAAGCATCCCAACAGTGGCTGTTCTGATACTTTCTACATAAGAGTGGCTTAGGGGTGGTATCTGATTGGAAAGGGGCGATAGAATAGCTTAACATGAGGCTCACTGGTATAGTCATTTTTACAGAAAATTAACAAAATATCAATTGTCTATATCAGAAAATGGACATGTTGCCAAAAAAGAGTTATATGGAGGTCAACCCACCCTCCCCAATCATTCCCTTGGTGGTACCAGAAATAGGTTTTACTATTCTCAATGCACAGATGGAGATACTGAGGCTTTCAGCAACTGGAGAATTTGCTTAAAGACACATAGCTAATATATGCCCCGACGACCGCCCAAGTCTCTCTGCCTCCAAGCTGTAAGTGTATAATAGTTGTTTAGTTAAACTCAGAGGAAGTAAAAGAAATTTATAGCCCTGGCTGGTGCAGCTCAATGGACTGAGCATCGGCCTATAAACCAAAAGGTCACTGGTTCAATTCCAACTGGTCAGGTCCCCAGTTGGGAGCATGAGAGAGGCAACCAGTCAATGTTTTACTCATCGATGTTTCTCTCCCTCTCTTTCTCCCGCCATCCTGTCTCTCTAAAAATAAATAAACAAAATCTTTAAGAAGAAAAGAAAGAAGTTTATAGACTATTTGAAGAAATAGTTTTTGTTATTGTTGTTGTTTTTAAGTCTGAAGTCAGAAAACAACATAAAAGTTTTTTTTAATGAAGTAAATACTACTGATTAACTTCTAAAGGCTTTTATGGAAAATAATGTTCTAGAGGCACAATGAAATGGTGATTCCATTCAACATAAAACTGCCAATCCCATAGAGCATACAAAAAAAGCCTAAGAGATACTGTAGAGAAAAGACAATCCCTGGTATGTGGGCAATGCCCACTGTCATCTGAAAAGGGAGACAGTGTAGCCCAGTGACTGGACCAAGCCAGGCCTGAACTCAATTCCTGACTCTGTCACTTTCTAGTTTTGGGACTTTGGATCAGGTACTGAGCCTCTCTGAGCCTCAACTTCCTCACCTTTGAAACTGGGCAAAATCTTCCCTTCTTTATAGTATTATTGTTCAGGTTAATAGGATAATTCATTCATTGAGTGATGAATTGTTTAAAATCAATATGTGCCAGGCTCCAGCCTCTCACTGAAATGAATATAAGTAGCTTTCCTCTGTACCTAGCCCACTAATAAATACTCAAAAGTGGTAGCTGCTATTATATAGCTCCCAATGAAAAGAAAAGGAATATAGACAAATATGGTAACATTGCAAATTCTCATTACTGCAGAGCCTTGGGTCAAATACATTCCAAAAAGGTCAGGCATAGTAGAGTAAAACGTGGTCACCCATTCTGAATACCAAATAGGGAAGATTCTGTCCACACCCCTGCCAGCATCAGGGAGTAGAGAGGGAGAGGAATCTGGTGGCTTCCTTACTACTTCCTGCCCTCCCCACGTGCAGCTGCCAGGGCCACCACCAACGCCTGCACTTCCCCTCTGCTCCGTGGTCCACCAGGACGCTTGCTGCAGGCTTGTGCTGGCTGCACTGGTGTCTCCAGCAAGGGCAGAAAGAAAGCAGAATTTGGGGGGGTGGGGGTGGTGAGAGACCTGTCCTATCAGAGCAAACACACCTCATCAGGCTGGTTCAGGTCCTTCAGGTGCAGATCTTGGATGAGGTACTCTGCGATACGCACATTATTTCTTTGAGCGGCAAAGTGGAGGGCATTCATTCCATCCTGGAGAGAGTCAGGGAACAGGAGATAATCACACAGTGATCTCAGGACCTCCCCCTCCTGCACTGTGAGGTGGGAGCCTCTGTCCAGGTGTAACCCACATACCTACCTGATTCTTGGCTCTCTGATCTGCTCCAGCTCTAACCAGCATGAGCATGATCTCGAGGCTCCCAGACCAGGCTGCAAGGTGAATTACTGTCAAGCCGTGCTTCCCCAAGAAGAGAGAGAAAAGAATCCATCACTTGGATGAGCCACAACACATGATCTTAAGTCACCAAAAGCCAAGCTGACAGTCAACTGTTGAAAATTAAGAAATAGGGAGAGAATTTCATACACAGAAAATGTGATACTTCAATTCTATGGGGAAAACAAATATATTTAATAAATTGTGCAGGCACAAGTGGCTCTCCAGCTGGAAGAAAATAAAATGAAATCCTATATCATATCGCAAACACACAAAAGCACATTAACAATAAATATATTAGAAGAAAATCTAGACTGCAATATACAGTGTCTTAATCCAGAAGTTACAAAAGGAAAGACTTATGATAAAATCAATAAACAAAGGATAGATTCTTCAAATGTTTCTTAATAAAGATAAATGGTTACTTTCTCTAATATATGAAGTACTCCTACAAAGCAACAAGAAAAAGGCAATTAAACCAATTGAAAAATGTACCCAAAATGGTATCAGTGGAAATGAAACCACTATACTTTAAGCAATCTAGCAAAATCTGTTAAAATTTTAAAACAACCAGGAATCCCACTCCTGGGAATCTACCCCATGAAAATAAGTTTTAGGGCCTAATGTTATATAATCAAGGATAGTAATTTTAACCCTTAAAACTGGGAGCAAGGTTAATGTCCCTCAATATAGGAATGCTGAACAAATTAGGAACTACATCACAAAGTCATTAAAAATAATGAATTAGAGCTATAGCAATCGACATTGAGTGATTTCCACGAGGTAGCTGCTAAAATGTAGACAATAAGGTGTAGATAAAATATAATCCCATTTTTATAAAACAATCAATGACCAAAAAAACCCCTCATATGTGTATATATATTCAGTTGGCCCTCCATATCTGCAGATTCTATATCTGTGTATTCAACAGACCATAAATTGAAAATATTTGAAAAAAACGTTACTTTGTTGCTGACATATACTATGCAGTTAGGCCTACATATTCTATTTAAATATTTAAAATTCCAGTAAAAAGATGTTTACCAATTTTTGTACTCTTTTCCTCAAGGAACAACGATGTACAATAACTAATTGAGGTTAGCTTTCTCTACACATCAATGCTATATATTCAGTTTTACTAAATCCAGTTTCACAAATGGTCAAAAAAGAGGTCAGAAATATTTGGGATAGAGGATAAATCACATTTTGTTAGGAGCTCAAATTTTCCCTAAGAGGTCATTTCTAATTTCAAAGCCTCCAACACATAAAGATTTCAAACACTGATCATAAAATCCAAAAGCCAGAAATTCAAGCTGCAAACAACTTGAGTCTCTGAAAATATAAATTCATTGTGGAGCCACTGTTCCCCAGAGACAAAGAATCACTGCTCACAGGTGTCAATTTCATCACGAAAACCATCATAAAAGTAAGTCTTCTGCTATCAAACTGACATGTCCGAGACAGTTTATGAGCACGTGTCATTGATTACACTAGTGGTTAGTATACGATGCTCTGTAAAGTGTTAAATGCCCACCACCACCAACAGCTTGTCCTCATTACCAGCCTGGTCATAGGTGGAAAGGTCAGCAACTTCCCCTGGGGAACACTTGCTCTTGAGGAGTTTCCCAGAAATAAGAAGCTTTGAAAAACCATGTCTCTATGGTCAGTTAATATTACACAAAGAAGGCAAAAGCATAAAATGGAGTAAAAATAGCCTCTTCAACAAATGGTGTTGGGAGACCTGGACAGCTACATGCAAAAAAATGAAACTCAACTACCAACTTACACCATACACAAAAATAAACTCAAGATGGATAAAAGACTTAAATATAAGTCGCAACACCATAAAAGTCTTAGAAGAGAACATCGGCAGGATAACTTCAGGTATTCCACACAGCAGTATTTTCACTGATATGTCCCCTATAGCAAGGGATATAAAGAAAAGAATAAACAAATGGGATTACATCAAATTAAAAACCTGCACGGTTAAAGAAAACAACAGCAAAATGGAAAGGGGGCCAACCTTATGGGAAAATATATTTGCCAATGATACCTCGGACAAGGGTTTGATCTCCAAAAATATATAAAGAACTGACATGGCTCCACTCCAGGAAGACAAACAATCCCAATAAAATAATGGCCAACAGACCTGAACAGGCACTTCTCCAAGGAGGACATACACAGGGCCCAGAGACACATGAAAGGATGCTCAGCATCACTAGCCATCAGAGAGATGCAAATTAAAACTACAATGGCATACCACTTCACACCAGACAGAATGACCATCATAACCAAATCAACAAACAACAAGAGCTGGAAAGGTTGTGCAGAAAAGGGAATGCTAGACCACTGTTGGTGGGAAAGCAGACTGGGGCAGCCGCTGTGGAAAACAATATGGAATTACCTCAGAAAACTAAAAATGGAACTGCCTTTTGACCCAGCAATGCCACTGCTGGGATTATACCCTAAAGACCTGGAAACACCAATTCAAAAGAACCTATGCACTCCAATGTTCATAGCAGCACAATTTACAATAGCCAAGTGTTGGAAGCAACCTAGGTGCCCATCAGTAAATGAGTGGATAAAAAAACTGTGGTACATTTACACAATGGAATACTACACAGCAGAAAGAAAGAAGGTGCTCCAACCATTCGCAACAGCATGAATGGATCTGGAGAGCATTATGTTAAGTGAAATAAGCTAGGCGATAAAAGACAAATACCATATGATTTCACCTATAAGTGGAGACTAATCAACAGAACAAACAAGCAAGTTAAATGTAACTGGGGACATTGAAGTGAAGAACAAACTGACAGTGAACAGAGGAGGGGGGAGGGAAAGACAAGGGGAAACAGGGGAAGGGTGATCAAGGAACATACATGGCGGACTCATGAACAAAATCAAGGGGGCTGGGGTCGAGAGTAGGGGAGGGGGAGTGGTGGGAGGAAAATGGACAAAACTGTAGTTGAACAATAATTTTAAAAAATTTTTTAAAAAAGCTCTGAGAGCAGATGCTTGTCATTATTCTCTGAGCACCATCTGCACTCCACCTGGGGTCCTTTGTTCACATCTGGAGGAAGAGCCTCCTTTTACTAGTCTGCCTCTTCCCAAGCCTTGGGGATACTGTCCACTTTGAAGCTTGAGCCCTCAGCATCTGGGCTATGCATTTGATCCCTATGTGGTGTCTTGAATGGCACACATCTGTTACAGCCCTGGTCTTTGCTCCCTCAGTAGATTATGGGCCCCTCAAAACAAGGACTGTATCTCGTGCCAGTACTTTTGGATACAATCACCTGGGGATCTTGTTAAATCGCAGATTCTAATTCAAGAGGTCAAGGGTGGGTCCAAGAGTCTGCATTTCTAAGAAGCTCCCGGGTAATGCCAGTGCTTCTGGTCCCCAGATCACAGTTTGAGTAGCAAAAACTTGTATCTATCAATAGTTGAATCCCCAGTAGTTGGCACTGAGACTTACCCACAAAGGGCCCTGAATAAATATTGATGGTGACGGGCTTCAATTGTTGACTCTCTAACAGGTGTTAGAACTTACAAGACAGGTCTATCTGCCAAGACAAATTCAGGGCTCATCACCCAGATAAAGAAGCTGTCAGGTCTGACCAAACATGGCCTTGCATGAATTACAAAAATCATTTTATTAGCCATGTACTAATGCCACTGTGAATAATTAGTTAAATAATTTCTATAACTAGTTATAGAAATACTTAACTTAGCGAACCCTTCAAGCTGGAATGCAGTGATACAGCAGAAATTACTGACAGCATTTCAATCTCACAAGGTCAGTTACAAGAGGCCTCCAAATGGGAAAAGACTCAAAAAGAACAAGTTGGCAAAACATTTTGGGAATAATTGGCTTACATTCTGACGCAAGCCAATACTATGTTTAATATATTAGAAACATGGCGTTTAAAAGAAAAAATGCTATTCAGCCTGGGCAATGGATACACAGGTGTTTATTGTATGATTCTTTTCACTTTAGTAGCGTTTTAAAGATTTGGGGTTTTGGTCCTAGTCAAGATGGGGTAAGTATATTCCACCTTGTCCCTGTCACCAAATGTAACTAAAATCTCTGGACAGAGTGCATGGAGCAGCTACTTGAGAACTCTGAGAAGGAAATGGTAACAGGCAGATTGGGGAAGAAAACCAGAACCCAAACTATAAACAATAAGGGTTTCCTGATTTTTTGTTTTTTCCTTCCATACCTTCCTCCTTGAACTCATAGCAGCACAAATCACAGAGGGGCTCCCTGGGCATGGACAGAAAGAGCTCCAAGAGAAGCTCTCTCTAGTCTAAGGAGTGGAAGGGAGACCCTATAGGACAGGGAAGGGAAGGGGAATCCTGTTTCTTTTTTCCCTCTGGCCCTGCCCCAGGCGAGTCTCACTCTGAAAGCTGCAACCCTGTGGTAGGAGGTGTAAAAGCTGCAATTGAGCAAGCACCTAAAACTCCGACAGTGGGAATCCTTCTCTCTGCCCAGAGAGATTGTGGTCAGAAAAAGGAGGTGAGGGTGGGCTGGGGGACCCATTGCTTTTTCTCCTCTCTTAGTCCCAAGGAGAGAACCAACTATGGAAGGTATACAGCAGAGCTGAGAGATTACACCCTTGGTTCTCTAGTCAGAGGGCCAGAAAAGGAGGAAAGGTGCCCAAGAGCCGAGAATAAGGGAGAGATTATCTTGGAGAGGCGGGAGGTCCGGAAAGCAATCCCATTAAGTTGTGTATCAATTCCTGGCCTCACCTCTGACCTGGACATGGACCTGACCTTAAACCGTATGACAAAGGCTTGGAGAACTGAACTAGGGACTATATCATTGCCCAGGTCTCAGGCTGGCCCCTGAATGGTGTGCATGTGGGGCAGGTCCAAATAGCAAGGTAAAGGTGTTGAAAATGTAGTGGCATTGCTATCAAATGCTGTTGATGAAACTGGCCATCTATATGCAAGAAGAAAAAAAAACCAAACGAATGAGCTAACAAACACCTGGAGCTATTCCTCACACCTTATTAACTCAAGATGGACAATAGATCCAAATGTAAAACATAAGGCTATAAAAGTTGGGTTTTGTTTTTTTTTACTATGAGAGTATGTTTATTGAAGCTGGGGACAGTGAGACAAGGCAGGGCCTAGGGCAGAAGTAGCAACGAGAGAGAGCCTAAGCTGGGCTGCCTTAGCTCACTGGGAAGTCAGAGAAAAGGGGGCCTTGTGGACAAGTTTCGAGGATTAGCCCAGGACAAACTGCCACTGCCCACTGCTCCCCTGGTTAAAGTCTTATGGGGACCCTTAGAATTTCGGAGATTCATGCCTGCAGGGGAAGAAAAGAGGGAAAAAGAGTGGAAGGGAATGGTACAGTTTTATCCCCAGAGGGAGAGCATGCCTATAAAAGTTTTGAAAAAAATGATAAAATCATCATGACCTTAAGTTAGGCAAATCACTCTTAGATATAACACCAATATCCAGATTCATTTTTAAAATGTAAGTAAATTGTACCACATCAAAATTAAAAGCATTTGCTCTGAAAAACACTAAAAAACTACAGAATGTGAGAAAATACTTGCAAATCACATATCTGATAAAACATTTGTATCCAAAATACATAAATAACTCTCAAACTCAACAATAAGAAAACAACTGAATTTTTAAAAAATATTCAAAAGATTTTGATAGATACATCACCAAAAAAGACATACAAAGGGTAAATAACACAAGAAAAGATGCCCAATATCCCATTAAGGAAATGCAAATTAAAACCACAATGAGAAGCTCATACAAACCTATTAGAATGGCTAAAATTAAGGGGAAAAAATGACAATACTAAATGCTGACGAGGTGGCAGAACAATTGAAGCTTTGCTATATTGCTGGTGGAAATGAAAATGGAACAGTGACTCTAGAAAACTGTCTGGCAGCTCCTTGTACATAGCTTACTATATGATCCAGTGACCTCACTAGGTATTTACGCTGGAGAAATGAAAACTTACATACACACAAATACCTGTACAAGGATGGTTATAGAAGCTTTATTTGTGACAGTCAAAAACTAGAAACAACTCTAATGTCTTTCACTGGTAGCACGGATCATTAAACTGTAGTGCATCCACATACTAGAATGCTATTCAGCAATAAAAGGGGGGCATTATTGATACAGACAACAACATAAATGAACCTCAGAGGCTTTTTGCTGAGTGAAAGAAACCAGTGTCAAAGGTTATATATACTATGCAATATCATTTATATGGCATTCCCAAAAAGGCAAAATTATAGAGATGTAGAAGAGATAAGCTGTTGCCAGGGCTGGGGAGGGTCTGGCTACAAGAATAGCATGAGGGAATTTTCTGGGTGATGCAATTTTTGTGTATTTTGGGTGAGGTGGTGGTTACATAAATCTATAAATGAGTTAAAATTCATAGTTCTGTATGCCAAAAAGAATGTTAATTGTAAGTATGTTAATTTAAAAATTAAAGCAAAATAAAAAGTTATTGTATCGGGGTGTCAATGTCAAAATAAGAATAGATTCTTGGCAATCAGGTCTATGACCACAGCATCTTTGGTACGCTAACATTGAAAAATAATCAAATAACCATAAAAAACATGTTCCTTAAGTACCATTACCATAATACAACTTATTACACTTACAACGTTGGAGTGCCTTTGGTGCCGATTTTTAAAAAGAGTTAGTTCTTTGTTACAGATCAATCTACTTGCCCACCAATAGCAGAGCAATAAAATAGGCAGAGAGGGATGTACTCTACTCATGAAACAGCGACACTCTCATCATTACCAGGTCTAAACCATGTCTATAATTGCTGACAAAACTAACAAAATGACCACTTGGTTTGAACTGACTTCATTCATTTGTCTTCCAAAGACTTATGAAGCACACACTAAATCCAAGCCCTGTAAGACATGAAGGTAGAACAATGCTGAGCCTTACCCTCCAAAGAGCCATTTCAGAGAGGAAATAAAATAGCTCTGTGGAAATCTGCTGAACAGTTTAACTTTCAGTACCATGCTCCATTGAATTAACTAAAAACCAAGGCTATCGTCTCTTTCTGCAACTGGAGATGATAAACATGACATTGGATTTCTCCAGCCCAAATGGTTTCCTTGTGTCACAGTAAAGTATTAAAATAAATTGGAAAACGTAGGTGGAAAATCCTCAGGATGGGTTTCCATATTTAGGCAAGTAAATAGGCTGATTTGTGGCTAATGGTATGGTCTCTGGAATCAGTTAAGTCGGGTTCAAATCCTGCCTCCACCCCTTATTAGATATAATTTTTGGGGCAAGATATTTAACCTCTCTGCATCTCAGGCTCCTCATCTGTAACTTGGATATTAATTCTCTTCCAAGGTTGAGGGGCTAAATATTAAAGTCCTAAGACTGGTGCCTAGTGCATACTACATGTTTAATGAGACTATTTATTTATCAGAGTTCACAGGGCAAAGTCCTTGAGGGCAGTTAGCTTCTGTCTTCTATGTTCCAAATTATACTCTGGGCAACCGTCTCATTCTTACAAATGCATGCTACTGGCCATAAGGTCAACAAGGGAAAATAAGTAAAAACCCAAGTCCTATAGGTAATGGGTTAAGAACTGAGTCACCAAATACAAGAGCACACAATACTTACGTTCTCAAAGAGACCTTTCTGAAATGAATACTGCCAATGGAAATATTTTGTACATAGGTGAAAAGATGACCGAAGTAACCAGATTTCCCCATACATTTGTTCTGTTCCAATCCATTTTACCAAAAGAAGATGAGCTTACCTTATCAGCAACATCCACCCTGGCCTTGTGATTAAGCAAGAAATCCACTGCAGATAAATGACTTGCCCCCACTGCGAAATGCAGGGCTGTGCGGTTCATCTGAAGAAATAGAATTTGCATTTTCAATCATCTGATTGTTACTTAGCCTTTTTAAGATTCCTGTTTCTTGAATGACCATAATTTTCTATCAGGTGCTTGTATTTTTATTATTTATCTACTCTTTATTTTTGTCTTTGAAAATAGTGAAAATTGTGCCTAGCCTGCCTTCATTTATTATCAGATAATATCAGAGAATGTGGCAATCCACCAGAAGCTATGCCCCAAGCTGAAATCCACTGCATAACCTATCATTGCTTGTAACAGTATAGTGGATTTCAATTAGGGAGCAAAAGTTGTATTTTTCCCCTACGCAATCATTAATAATGGTACATGTTTTCTGGTTAGAATATATTGATAACACTATAACAAAAATTTTCCTAGATTTTTAGTACATATATAGTTTTTTCTTCTGTAATTTTTTGGACTGTAAATTTTACTGAAGCAAACAAAATGCTTCTGAAAGGAAGGAAGGAAAGATGAGAGGAGAATGAAACAGACAAAGAGAAAGAAAGCTAGTGAATATCTTTTGTCTCAAAGGAAAGCCACCAGGGTGCTCTAGAGATGCTCAGAGACAGTCTAATACGTTTCAAACAATGGATATTTTGCTTGTAAGTAAAACTCATGTCACATTTCCCATATTCTAGACACTTTTTTTGCTTCCAAAGAAGGTGCCTGGGCATGGATTTACCATCCTTTGTTTCACATAAACAATTTATTGCAAAAATATGAGAAATGTTTAAATTAAATATTTTATTTTCTTGGTAGCTAAACTGGTGGTAAACTGAATTTGACAAAACATTAGTTATCTTGACATTGTCTGCAATCTTGAGTTATGTTCCAGTATGTCAAATTTGGGCTTCTACAATTCCCTATTAACTTTATTTGTGAATAAAAATGCAAGCCAAAGCAACATCCAAGATAATTCAATAAAACCACCTACATTTTTTTCATCTCTATCATCACAGATTTTAAGGAACATTACAAGTAACCATGTCAACAATTTTCTGTAAACAGGCCTAAAAGAGATGCCATTAGAAAATATAACACAATTCATCAGGAGTTTATAATAACTTGCCATACTGACTATAAATTGAAGTGGTCTAGGTTGTACTTTTTCTCCAAGTATTTTAATATAAAAACGTGGCTTAAAATATTAGGATCTTTTATGTGAAAAATTTTAAATGGTTATAAAAGTATACTGAAGAATCTATTTCCTGCTACTTGGAAAAATGATTATTGCTTTATTTATTTAACAATTATTTTAAATAATAGCTTCAAAAGTCCTTGCTTAGTTTTTTCTTTTCTCTTCCTTTCTTCCTTAATTCCTTGACATTTTTCTTTTTTTGTTACTAAAATTGTTATGCTGAGAAATTTGCTATTTTTCTACTCTTTCTAGGATGTCTATAGACAATGAATACTATATACACCCATAACACATCAGACATACACGCATGCACACACACGCACATAATATACATGTAGATACAAATTCCAACATGCACATAAACACATACTTCCTCAAGTACTCACATGGACAACTGCTAAATATCCTTCCACTGCATATGATACAAGACTTCAGTTTCTATGACTTCACTGCCTGGGACAGATGCAGTTTTTGTGGAACTCAAAGTTTATACTCTTTAAAGAGCCCTCTTTAACGCCAGAGTCCAAAAACTTAACTGATTGTATTTAAGATTTCTCACTTTTTCAGATTTTACAAAGCCATATAACTATGGGAACATATTGCTAGAACCCTCCAACTGCCTTGGAAGAGGACTATATAAGCAAAGGCTCTAAAACTTCTGTTTCATTTAGCATTACATCTACTTCTGCCGTCCCTATCTTGAACCACTCCACAAATTGTTCTAAACAGCTGACACAACCCCAGCCAGTTCACTTTAATAAACTCTGCTTTGAGGGGCTGTCAGGAAATCCCCACAAAACCAAGCCATAGGAAATTCATATTCTGGTCGCGGGCTTTTCCCCCAAATCTGAACACTTGATAAACAACTAAGTAAGAGCCAGGTTTCAGAAAGGGCCCCATTGCCCAGCATGAAGATGCACCATACTTCGAAAGCAGTAAAATGAAAACACATAGTCTCCTTTAGACTTTAAATTTGGAAGACCAACTACAAAGGACATAACTGGGGAGAAAACAACCCAGGTTGTGTAGCAAAAGATGTTCTGCCTTCCCAGGATGTGAGGGCCAAAGTCATCCACAGGCTATAATCTAGGACCAAGTCCAGGCCCTTAACCTTGACAGCTGGCTTTACTGCCCACCCACAGACTTTGCACAGATGTGCCTAAAGACCCCATGCACTTCCCCTCTTTTAAGATAAATTAAAACAACCACAGCCCATTCCAGTGCTTGATTTCACCTTCAGCATAAACACTCGAATTACCAGCAAAGGAGATCTCCCTTACCTCATCCACACATCATTTTATTTTTATTTTTATTATATTTTGGTTGACCTGAATAAACCCAAGCCACCCTTGGAGCTGTCACTGTCACATTTGTGACTTCCACTCACATCGTTCACAGCATTAATGTTAACCTTCTTTTCAAATAGCTTCTCCATAAGATCCAAATTATTGCTTTTAGCAGCATTCTGGAAGCTTCTCTCATTTGGCAATACTGAAAGACAGCAAGCAAGCAAGCATGACTGAGGGAATTTAAGGGAGATGAAGAAAAAGCAAGCCTCATTTGGTAAACCTTTTAGCTCTAAAAACTTGAAACGGCAACATTGAGCCTTTCTCGTTTTGCCGTTCTGAACAAGGGAACTCTGCTTCAATATTTTGTAAAGCTGTATGGTTAAGATTCCACTTTCTCCTCACTCTCCAAGTGTTTTCGCATCCTTAAAAATATTCCTAGTCCCAAACAAAACATTATTTCCGAGGACCACCCTGAAGTCGGTAATGTAGTATCTGGCTCTCAGAGGTTGTAGGGTGGCCAAGGACTTCCCAGGGGACGTTGTTTGTAAAATGTTTGTACAAGATTAGACAGGGAGGAGCCCAAATGCTCCATACAGAGATAAAATTGTTGTCTGCAGAACTCTGTACAGATGCCAGGCCTGCTGAAACATAAATATATACAAAGGCTAAAAGGGATGAACATGTTTTATTTTCACTTATGTGGAAGGAGATAAAAGTAGATTCACAATTACTATAAACATTATATATCACACACATATATACATTCAGGTGGTAGGTTTCATTACCTAGCATGGAGAACATTGGGAATTTATTTATTTATTTACTTATTTATTGTCATGTAGGGGAGACTGAGGGCTCACGAGGGACAACCTCAACATTAGAGGATAAAGTCAAAGCTGGAATAATGTGAAACCAAGAGACCATCTGAAAAAAGAAAGGACCCTAAGAGAGGTTTTGTAGATGTGTTCCTGAGGAGTTTCCCTGGTAGCTGCCAAAGACTCTTTAGAATGCCACCAAGTCCAGTCAAAGACCTGGGAGCAGCTTCATTCTTTCTATCCCGGATCCCTCTCTTCCTTTCCACCTTCCCTACTGTTACCACTCTGTAACTTCAACATCTACAGAGATGAGTAATCCAGCACCTTATTCTCCCAGTTCCCTGAATCCCCTGCCTCTAATAATCTATCTGACCTCAGTTATCCAATTTAAGGGTCATATTCTTGACCCGATCACCCTCAAAAAACTACTCTACCACTGACATCTCCAAGAATCCCATTCTCTGAACACCACCTCAGCCATTTGGCTCAAGTTCTCCTGGTCCAGAAATTCTGCAACTTCATCAAGTCCTCCAATCCACTGTATCCCATCATTTCATATGCATCCCTTGTGTCCTTACTTCCCTCCTTACCCAACTTAGATCCCATAGTCTATCTTTGACATCACTTCCATGTAAACATCTCTATCTCCCTCACCACTCTCTTCCCTCATCAGACTAGTTGGTCAGAATCCTAATTTTGAGGTTAAGCCCAACTGCTCTCTCCTCAGTTTTTGCACCTGAACACCTAAATGGGGCTGCAGAAAAAGCACACAACCATGCTGTGGCAGACACTGTTTGTGTTCATCAAAATCTGGTTCTCCTATCCTTTCTGAACACACAGATGAGTACACATCCCAGCCTACATGCAGTTGAGTATGTCCACTGAGCTGAGAACAGAAGTGATGTGTCACTATGGGGCTAAGTCAGTGAAAAGCCTGCATCACCCTTCAGGTCTCTCTTGCCCTGTCTTGTCAACCCTAGAAGCCATGTGTTTAAATGTAGGGGTGTTATCACTGAATTGTGTCCCCTCAAAAATCATATTTTGAAGTAAGTCCTAACACCCAGAACCTCAAAATGTGACTTTATTTGGAGATAGTTTCTTCATAGAGGTAATTAAGAAAAAAGGAGGTCATTAGGATGGGCCCTAATCCAATATAACCAGTACCCTTATAAGAGAAGAAATATGGATACAGAAAAAAACGAAGGAAGAGTATGTGAAGACAAAGGGAGAACAGGAGCATCTACATGCCAAGAAGAGAGGCCTCAGAAGAAACTAACCCTGCTGACATCTTGATCTTGGACTTCTAGCCTCAGGAAGTATGAGATAAATTTTTGTCGTTTAAGCCACCCAGTCTGTGGTAGTTTGTTATGGCACCCCTAGCAGGCAGCTACAAGTCATAAGGTGAAGGCTACAAGTCGTAAGGTGAAGGCACCTCCATCAGCATGGAATTGGGAGACAACCCTCCAAGGATCTCCTGCATTTCTGCACATCTTACAAGCAGAATCGCTGACTGCCTTTGTTCTGGACTATCTTCCCTAGGATTCAGTATAGGGAACTGTATTGGAAGAGAGAGATCTTGTCTTCCTCTAAGCAAGGGGTAGCTTTGCTTACAGCCTTAAAAAATTGTGAGAGTAAGGCATCCTTACTGTCCATTCAAAAGATTTGGGCTTCCTAAGTCAAGGGCCTTCTGTAACACAACTCATTGCATGTGCAGGTAGGTACTACTTCTGTAATACTTGGCACTCTTTGCATCTCACTGTGGGAACTGGGACTTGGATAAAACTGACACAAATGTGGGGACTCTGGCTACTGCTTCTGCTGTGAGTAATAAAATCCTTTGTATCCAGAAGTGTCTTCTGCCAGCATCTATGATAGCATGGTAGGCTAACTTGTTAGCCTGCAACTAGAGTAAAATCTCAGATCTCTTACAATTCTTGACATGTGGGGTCTTGAGAGTCTAGGTAGAGCAGATACCCTGCCCCCAACCCATGTAAGACATGTTGTATGAGCAAGAAGTAGGCCTTTACTCAGGTTTAGGGGTTATTTGTTACTGAAGAAAATGCTAGTCTATCCTGACTGACACACATACTAACATGCAACAGGTAACAAACATACTCCTACATTTTTTACCCACTACTCTCAAGTAGGATCTCAGCACAGCAATCCTACATTTCCCTATGCTTCCATTCTCCAAAATTTCATGCCTTTTTCTTTCTCTTCAAATATTCTAATCTACTAATCTACCTTATTGGCCACCATTGCCATCATCTAATTCTCAGTTTATAACAGTGCACTGAAAAAGTATAAGCAATCAGATAGGAATTCCCACATCTCAGCAGTAAGTCTACCCACATATGTACATTTATACACAGGCCCTCTGCTTGTATTATTGTTAGAATCAATGAAGCATCCCTTTGCCTAACCAACGCTGGCCCTCCAACTTGGGCTCTAGATTATGCCCCTTCTCATCAATTATTTCATATACTAGTTTCTTAGGAATTATCTCCTTTTTTCTCTGCATCATTTAATCATCACCTCAAAATACCCAGTGATGCTATAATACCTCCAGTATATAAAAAAACCTGTCTTAACTTCATATTGCTTTCCAACTGCCACTCTATTTCTCAGCCTCCTGTGACCCCCAAACTTATAAGTGTTTTATAATTTCCTATTCTACTTCCTCATCTCACAGTCGTGTCTCAACCCATGTTAATTAGACATTGTTCTCATCACTCTACTGAAATTGCTCTTGTCAAGTCAAGATCAAGATTTGTCAAAATGCAGTCATCACTTCTTTGTCATATGCACTGAACTGATGGCAGATTTGACACAGAGGAAGACATTCCCCTTGAAATATGTACTTCTCCAGGCTTCTGTTAGACCACCTATTGCTTCAAGTCTCTTTTTCTGGTTCTTCTCTACTTGATCTCCAAATGTTGGAGCAGCCTAGGGGTTTTATAAAATGACAAACTGATGGAGTAGGTATTATCACTCCCATTGCACAGATAAGGAAACTGACACTTAGGAAAAAAAGTTAAACCACTTGCTCATATCTTTTTTTGAATTTTTTAAAAAATTTATTGATTTTACAGAGAGAGAGCGGGAGGGTGAGAGAGAGGGAGAGAAACAACTATTTTTTATTCTACTTATCTATGCATTCATTGGTTGATTCCTGTATTTGCCCTGACCGGGGATCAAACCTGCAACCTTGGGGTATCAGGATAATGCTCTATCCAACTGAACTACCCAGCCAAGTCCTGGCCCAATTGTTTTTTTCAGATTTAATTTTAATCCTCACCGGAGGATATGTTTATTGATTTGAGAGAGAGAAGCTGGGGAAGGGGGAGAGGGAAACATTAATGTGAAGAAGAAACATCAGTTGGTTGCCTCCCACATGCACCCTAAAGGAGGGTGGAACCCACAGCCTAGGTATGTGCCCTGCCCAGGAATTGAACCCACAACATTTTGGTGTATGGGAAGATGCTCCAACCAACTGAGACACCTGGCCAGGGCTGGCTTATTGATTTTTGACAGAGGTTTGAAGATCTTGACAATTGGGAAAGGATAATTATTTCAACAAAATGTATTTGAATAATTGGACATCCAAATGAAAAAAAAAATACAAATCTTGATGTAAACTTCACACCTCATACAAAAATTAACTGAAAATAGATAATAGATATAAATGTAAAACACAGGAGAAAAACACAGGAAGAAAACGTCATAAGCTGGGGTTAGGCAAAGTGTTGTTTACACATGACTCCAGCAGCATGACCATAAAAGAAAACAACGATAAACTGGACTTCAGCAAAAGTTAAAACTTTGCTCTGTGAAAAGTACTATTAAGACAATAAAAAGACAAGCTACAGACTGAAGGAATATATTTGCAAGTCACACATTTGGTAAGTGAACTATATTCAAAATATATAAAGAACTCTGAAAAGTCAACAGTAGAACAAGTAGGGGAAAGACCTCAATGGACCGAAGAGGAGCATTCTCAATTTTTGGAAACTCTTCAACAGTGTGCCTCAGTTTATACTATAAATGTATTTCCAAAGCATAGTTGATCCGTTCCATGCTTTGAAAACGTTAAGCGCAGAAAAATTAAGTGACTCATTGAAAGTCACACAATAAATCAGTACGTGAGTCAGGCTTTGAGATAAGAGCACACAAAGCTCCTATTTGTAAAAAGACTTAATCATTTTCATAACAATCCTCTTCCTTATGTGGGAAGAGTAACACCTTCCTTCCATCCACAGGGCAGGTTTAACCCGAAATAACATCACCTGGGAAACGTGGACCCAAACGTGGGTGGGGGTGGATTCAGAGGTGGAGCTCGGCCCGCGGGGGGCGCAGCGGGGAGGCTGGGGCCCGTCGGCCACTTGGGCGCGAATCCACTCCACCGCCCCGCGCCCGCGCCGGCGTCGCCCCCAGCCCCCTGCGCCCCCGCCCCGCCCGCCCCGCCCGCCCTCGGCCTCTCCGGACGTCGTCCAGGGACTCACGGAGCTCCCGTCCGGCCGCCGCCGCCGCCTCCTCCTCGGCGGGCCCCTCCTGCTTCGGTATCCCGGCGCCCCTCCCGTCTTGCCGAGCCCCCTTCGCGGTTGGGGCCGTGGCGAGCCGCAGCGCCCTCAGCGCCGCCCTGAGACCCGGGGAGCGCGGCACGGGCTCCATGTCCGCCCCGCGGGCCTCAGAGCCCGGCAGCTCGCCGGGCACCGTGCCTTGCCCGGCCGGCTGGGAGGTCCGCCTTCAGGTGTGGCGGGCGCGTGATATGGCTTGGTTTTACCTGAGTTAAAACATTCCGAGGAAACTCCCCGCTGATAACTCCAGCAATTCTTTGTTCAGTTTTGAGAGCTGTGGAGGGTGGACTGAACAACCAACACCACTGGAACTTCAACATTACACCATTTCTACATGGGCTTACAGAATTTTCTTTTAAGTAAAGCGACACTCAACTTCCCTGAAGCTAGAATGTTCCAGGGTTGTCCGACCCCGCGGCCCAGGACGACTATGAGTGCGGCCCAGCACAAAATAGTAAATTTACTTAAAGCCTTTCTTTGGCTTATCAGTTTTCGTTCATGTTTGTGAATTTAATGTGTGGCCCGAAACAACTCTTCTTCTTCCAGTGTGGCCCAGAGACACCAAAAGGTTGGACACCCCTGTCGCATTTTAATGCAGTTGTAACGTACTGGACTCCTCATCTTGGGTATTATTGCTTCCTTGGTGGTTTATAAAATAAAGAATTGATGAAATACAGCAATCTACTTTGGCCAGTCTTGTGCCTAGCTAAAATTCTAATAATATGCAAGAAAAGTGGAATATTGAGGGTCAACCAGGGTCAACAAGGAGATGGTGTCATAAATTACCTCACACTTGTAAGGGGGATAGTTCAATATTAGGGTTTGCTTAATAAATGGAATCACATTTCCAATTCTTACCCTATCATCTGAGTTCTTCTTGAACTGTTAATCCAACTGTGTATTGTAAAGAAAAGGGATTATCCCATAATTGTACGACAAAAGAAAAATTTGTGCTCCAGGGAAATAAATGCACCTCTCTGTGAAGTTCACCAAAATCCTGGCAGGTATGTTTAAACATATTACTGCTGTTTAATAGAGCGCTACTTAAAAAAAAAAAAAAAATTCAGCACCAGGTACCAGGTATTGTTTTCAAAATGGAATATTTCCTCAAAACGCACTTTTAAGCTCCAGGTTAACTGTCATATTTTGAACCTTCTTCCAAATATTTCCCAGCTACCCCAAGAGGACAAGTAATAAAACATTTACAAAGCAAACCATTATCCGATAAAAGGAAAGAAAGAAAATTTCTTCTTTCTGGAATGCCTGTCCCTTAAGGCCCAGCTCGTGTACAACCACCTGTATCAGCCACCACCCTATCTTCCCAGGGAGAAGTAGTAAGATAGTAATAGACACCACTCTTTGGGCACATATTTATTCATCTCTACATCAGTAAATGATTAACACCTACTAAGTGCCAGGCCATCTACTTCACACTTGGAATTCAAAGATCAGTGGAAGACAGCCCAGGATCTCCAGCAGCCTGCAGTCTAGTAGGGAGAGACCACAGCAAAGCTACAGCAAAGAATGTTTCAGCCTCTTCGTAGAGAAACAAAACAACTAAGGAGTGTCTGATCAGCTTTTCCGGAGGGCAGGTACTTTCTCCTGAAAGTGGCCCTGGGGCTAAGTTGACAGAAGAGCAATTGTGTAGAGTGGGAGAGGCTGGAGGTGTATTCAGGAAGCACATTCTGGGCAGAGGGAGCAGCCAAGCATGACTCCAGAAGAAACAGCTTGATCTATTCAGGAAACTCCAAGTGATGCAGTATGATTTGATTGGCCTTGAATGCCAAGGCCAGGGTTTGGTGTTCCTCATGGACAGTGATGTGTGGAAGCTAGGATGTGCTCCCGAACAAAAGCTGATTGCTAAATTTTCAGGAATTTTGTGAGAACTGGTTGACATAATATTACAGCTTAAAATCTGTCATGGTAAATACAGATTTTATAGTGAATACACCACAGAAATTGTCATTCACTGAAAATCAGCTCCCCTTTTCTCACCGCCTACTGATTCTGGAGAGAGTTAAGAGCTTTTAAAATCTTTTATTTGTTTTGTTTCTAACATAAGAGTGACGTTATGGAAGTGCTATTTGCAGCTAATCTACAACCAATGCACAAGACAGTTTAGAGAGGGAAAGCTGAGAAATCAGTTTGAAGGTCAGAGTTTAGGCAACTGGTAAGGGCTTGAAAAGAAGAATGGAAAGAAACGTTTTCAAGAGCCCCTCTGAGGGTAGACAGAATTCAACAATAGATAACTGAGTAAAAACTCTGGACTCTGAGGGTTTGGTGAGGTTCCCTGGTTGGCAGTACTTTGCTGCATGTGTTGTGCCTGGTCCCTCCTGGACTTTGTCCATTTACCTTTTTTCCTTTGCTGATTTTAATGTTTTCTTTCATTGTAATAAACTGTGACCATGAGTATAACAGCTTTTTTGAACCCTGCAAATAATTCTAACAACATATTTGCCTGAGGATAGTCCTGGAGGCTCATCATATAGTAAGGTAGAGATCAAATTATTATTTTTTCAATCTATGGATAACCAATCATGGTAGCATCATTTATTTAAGTCAATACTTTTTGTACTGAGTCATCTACAATATCCATACCCTTGCCAATACCACTCTATTAATACACTGTATTACTATAGCTTTATAATACATCTTGTAATGTGTACAAGGTCTGTCCTTCTACCTTCTTATTCTTGGAATTTGCTCCTCCATGTACCATTTAGGGTCTACTTAACAACTTCCAAGAAAAACCATGAGGGATTTTGTTTTGTATTCCACTGAATTTATAGAATAATTCGGGGAGAATAGTTTTAAGACAGTCATCCTTCCTATCATGAACAGGGTACACTTTTCATTTGCTCAGATGTACCAGTTCATCTTTCAGTAATATTTTGTAGTTCCCAAGTTATTGCACATTTTTTGATAGATTCCCCACCTGCTCTTTAAGTACCTTGTACATTGTTGTTATATGAGATTATTTTTATTATATCTTCTAATTATTACAATGGTATAGGGATGCTACTTATATATCGATCTTGTAGTCATAACCTTGTTGAACTCTTTTATTAAATGTAGATTTTAAAAATGTAGACAAACACCATCTGACAATAAAGTTTTCTTCCTTTGTTTCCAGTTTTCATTTATATTATTTATTAAATTGGCTAGGATCTCCAACAAAGTAGTAGAGGGTATCTTTGTGTTATTCCTAAAAAATGCTTCTAAAATTTCCAGTAAATGTAATATTTATATAATTTTCAATAGGAAAATTTTTTAGAACTGCTAACAGAACTTGATTCTATTTGGGGTAGCAATATGCCCAGCGAAAAACTGCATTTCCAGGTTCCCTATAATATGGGGAAGCCTTATCAGTTGCCCTAAAATATGACAGTTTGATATATAACTGGAAATTATGTGGGACTTCCAGAAACGCACCTTGAAGTGGGACAAACTTGTTGCTCTTTTATCATTTCCACTTTCTTGTCTTCCTACTGGAACTCACATGGAAGGCTAGAGGTGGAAAAGCCTGTCTTGTGGGGAAAAAGCTCACAAAGACTGTGTGAGGCTAAGAAAACCTCTGAGCCCATCTTTGAACCACTGAGCCAATGTAACCAATGAAATTCATGTTTCAAGTGCAAAGTAGATCCAATTTTTTTAAGGAAGATGCTGATTTGGGCCTTTGTAACACATAGCTGAAGTGAAATTCTGAACTCATACAGGAAGTAGGATGCTGCAAATAACAAAACCTAATATACAGAATTGACTTGAGTGAGGGTATTGGGTAGTGGAGACACAAATATCACTGGCTGAAAAGCTGGTGACTTAGTTGGTAGTGAGAAAATATTTGGTCAGATTGTCAACTGCTGTCCTTTGAGAAGCAGACCAAATGCTGAATGAGGCCATAGCATCAGGAGAAGTATTAGGAGAAAAACTCAAATGTTGGTGTAGAATGGCTCTTTTTTGCTGTGTCCAGCAAAGTCCTAGAAGAGTGAAATGTACTTTTTTCTCTATTGATGCTAATAGATTGAAGATGGATAAAATATCTTGCTAAGCAAAGCAGTTTCTGCCATTTTTCCTTTTACTTTTTATTGTGATGTAGGTCACATATGAACAAGAGTGTATAAAATATATTTGTACAGCTTAAGGTGAATATACATGCAATCACCACCCAAAAAACAGAACATAGCCAGCATCCCAGAAGCTCCATGTGACATTCTCCCATCACACTCCCCTACTGTTCCCCAGAAGGAACCATTTTAATTGTTAGGACAATTAACAGACTTGTTTTTCTTTACCATTTGATCTCATATGGATACATCTTTAAAACAATATAGTCTAGCTTTAACTGTTTGAACTTTACATAAATGGAATCATGCTGATTGCATCCTTCTATGACTTGCTGCTTTTGCTCATTATCTTTGTGATACTCATCCACATTCTGCTTATCTATATCCTTCATTTTCACCACAGTGTAGAATTGTTGTTTGAATGAATATACAACGATAGAATTAACCATTCCACCATTGCTGAATATTTGGTTTATTTCTAATTTTTGGCTCTTACAGTGCTGCCATGAGCATTCTTAATACATGCTGCCTAGGAAACATGTTCAACAGTTTCTCCAAGACAATGTATTACATAGGGTTCTGGCAGAAGAAAAAAAATTTGAGATGAGTTTAAGAAAAGGACCATCTACATAGGTACGGGCAGGGTATGGGGAAATTATAAAGGATAGTGCACACCCCAGGGGTGGTAAGAGAACTCCTAGCTGAAGAGGTGAGGAAGGAAAGGATTATCAGAACCTGGAGAGATAGCAGAGAAAGCAGTATGACTATGACCACATACTATATGAAGTCATGACCTTTGGTCAAGGGACTTAACGAAAAGGTACATGAAGGAATCAATGCCCAACTTCATCTTTCTTCCTCCTCTAAGTCTTCTGCAGTGGCTCCCCCATTGCCATGGTACCTTGCTGAACATTAAGCAGGGCACTGGAGGGAGAAGAATGATCTCGAGCACAAACAGAAAATAACCAGCAAAGTTGTATATTTAGGAGTGTAGTTGCTGGGTTATTGAATGTGTACATCTTCAAACTTACTAAAGAAGGGCAAAGTGTTTTCCAAAGTGATTGTTTTCAAAGTAAGAGTTCACATCGCTCCACATCATCACCAGGACTTAACTATCAATGGAGCTTTTCATTTTTGCAAATCTAGTAGGGCTGTAATGATACCTCTTTGTGTTTTTACTTTTCATTTCCCTATTACTCAATGGCTGAGAATGTTTGCATGTTTCTTGACCATTTAGATTTCTTTTTATGTCAAGCACCATTTAAAGTCTTTTACCCAAATTTCTACTGGTTGTCTTTTTCTTGCTGATTCATTGAAGTCATTTATATATTCTGGATTATATACTCTGTTTTATCCTCTGTTATTGTGTTACAAATATATTCTCCCAGGTGCTTCCTTATATTCTGATCCTATAAGTAGGTAAGATTATAGGTGTTTATTCTTCTTAGCTTTGCTGCATTTTCTAAAAAATACCCCACAGGAAAATTATAATAGAAAGAAAAAAGTGAGTTGGATATTAGATAAAACAGATAGAAAAGGATATGAAGAGAATTATGGCCAAAGAAAATAAGAGTAAAAGCACTGAGGAAGGAAAAGAGTGAAAAGGAAGGAAACCATTTTTATTGGCTAAAAGAGCAACTAAATATTTTAAATTTTTATTTTGAATTATTATTACATATGTCTAAATGAGGGGGATATAAGGGGACTAAATGAAAATGGAAAAGAATACAATAAAGATTAAATCAAAAGAATAAATAAATGGCCCTAGCTGGTGTGGCTCAGTGGACTGAGTGCCAGCCTGTGAAGCAAAGGGTCTCCAGTTCGATTCCCAGTCAGAGCACATGCCTGGTTTGCCAGCCAGGTCCCCAGTATGGGGCATACGAGAGGCAACCACACACTGATGTTTCTCTCCCGCTGTTTCTCCCTCCTTTCCCCTCTCTAGAAATAAATAAGTAAAATCTTTAAAATAAATAAATAAATGTCTAAATGATAACATTCAATTAAGCCATCTAAATGAAAATAATTTAGTATTTAATGCTGAAAACAATAAAAATTAACTTGAGGCAAGACAGAAAACATTTATGGTGTGATCTACTTTTCAATATATCAAATCAATGTCTCATAGAACTTAATTTTTTATAGATTTTACATAAGTAAATCACATAATCAAGAACTGTAGCACAACAACTAAGTTTTCACCTTTGTATATAATAACAACAAGCATGAGATTGGCATGCTCAAAAACAGTCAGCCTAATTTTAAACAATCTAGTAATTTAAAGTCAAGTTACCACTTTGGCCAAAGGTTGTGTAAGATCCTAATTAAAGCTATTCCTAAAATATGATTTCCTTGTAAATGTAAATGAGGTAAATTTAGATGAAAAGTAGGTATACAAATATTAATCATGGTTATAACCTGAAACTAAGACTGTATGTTAATTAAAAAGAAAGTAGGAAAAAATAATACAAAATCTAAGAGAAAAAAAGATTTGGTTCTCTAAAGCATCACAAAATGGCTACCATCTTCATGTTTCAATTAAATAATTGTTTCTGATAAAATCTATTACTGATAGCACAAAATTATCTGGAGCAACTACTTAAGCTAACTGCTTACTGTTAAGTTGTCTTCTTTCATAAATATTAATAAAAACATGACAGAAATATAACTAAGATAAATGAGCTACTATAATACACATTAATCTTGTGAATTGTACATTTTTCTCTCGAAGGTTTTATAAAAATAAAGTGAGTTACAATTTATTCTTTACAGATTTATGAAGAGTACAAACATAACTGCCAATAAATTAAATACCGTCATTTAAAGTCTTAAATAAGAAAATAATCACCTTGTATCTTAGACTAAATTTTTTAAATAGTGGACCAAGTGCTTATTCATAAAAAGAAAGTTTAAATTAAAAAATCAAATGAATAATCATATTTAAGTAAAACTCTTCTAACACAGAAAATAATACTGTGATAGTATTATCCTGAAAGGAACAGAACCACTCATGCTAGTTCTGCTAACATTTTTCATAGAATGTATGATAAAGATTAATTATGAATGTTCATGATGTATCTGAAGGTCCTAGGAGCTAAAATACAAATACACAGAGTTGTAGAAGATACTAAGATCAAATATGGCAGGCCAGTGCCAACAAAATGGTTAAGTACTGGAAAGTTTTTATGCTAAAAAAGATTTCTGTGCACATCGGAGTCCTTATATATACATGGTTTTACATTCACTATAAACTTTAATAAAGAAAGAAATCACTTTTTGATCCTATTCCTAATTTCTCATTTTAAAAGTATTTCTAACAAGAAGTGCAATTCATATGGTATCAAAAAGATATACAGAAGTAAATTAATATATATTCCAAATTCATGTAAAGGAAATATCATTGGGGAGGGATTACTGCATTGGCCTTTCACTAAATGAATCTATAAACTTAAAATGAGGAAGAAACAGCTTTAGCGATTATAAAAAACAAGTTTCAATTAAAAATTAATGATAAAATGTTCAATGTTCATTTAAAAAATATATCAAGTGTGTGTCTGGCATCGTTTGGTTTTATTTTCTTTGATGCTGAGTACTTTGTCATTGATCCTGACCTGAAATTAAAAAAAAAAAATTAAAATACAGGAAATTTTTAAAAATAATTTTGCAAATAATTGATTTCTTAAAATTTTACTTGATATAAAATGAAATTTTAACATCTAAAAATTCAGCCTCAAAATATGAGTTTTTTAGGATGCTTTACTAAAGCTCAAATTAACCATACCTTTTTGTTTTTGTTACAGTCTTCTGTACTCTGCCTGAGTGACCTTTAGAGGGAAGAAAAATGAAGAAATTCCATAAGGAATAATAAGAAATAATTAAAGGTTGTATAAAAATTTAAAAAGTTAATCAACAAAACAAGCAAGTGAGTAAAACAGAACCAGAGACACGGAAATAAAGAACAAACTGACAGTGACCAGAGGAGATGGGGGAAGGGGATAATGAGGAAGAGAAGGGGAATGGTCAAGGAGCATGTATAAAGAGCCCATGGACAAGGACAGTGAGGGTAGGGGAAGGAGGACTGAATGTAGGAGGGGGGCGATGGGCAGGGCAGGGGAGAGCAATGGGGGAAAAATGGAGACAATTATAATTGAACAATAATAAGAATATTTTAAAAAATTAAAAAGTTAATGCTGACTGATATAAAGATAATAATAAAAAGCTCCCTAAAGCTCCCTAGTACTACATAGTTCATGTTTATACATACCGGGAACTAATTTTACAGCATAATTTATTTATAACTATTTTATTAGTATTACACTTAATTTTATTTTTGAAATTTGGCCAGAAGCACAATTACCAAAAAACAAGCTAAAGAGGCTTTCTGGCTCTATAATTATCATTAATTTACCACTGTGCCTTGACAAATGTTCTCTGAAGGAATTTCTTTTTTTATTACATCACTCAGCTTCCTAAACCTTTGCGTCCATTCTGTGCTAAATCAAGCCCAAACCAAATTGTCCCCAAAATTTAATGTCTTTTGGCTTCACTTAATTCTAATTTATGGTAAGGTAACTAACATTTACCTAAATGGTAGCATATATAAACAGTCCCTTTAATAGTAGGTATTTCAGATCTAATAATGACCCCAATTTTAATAAAACATTCCTAGAAAATCAAGTTCTTTAAAATGACTGCAACTCACCAGTACTTTTGGTGCTTTCTTTGGGTTGGTTTACTGGATTAACTTTATCTTTTTTCAGTTCCTGGATTACACTTTTATTTAAGCAAATATCCACATGCACATTGAACTGGGTAAGATCTGAAGTTTTTTGCTCTAGGTTACAAACGGGACAAATTAGAGCCTGGTCTGTTATCACTGCATATAAGTGAGGCTGGGGGCATTCTTGCCTTCTCAGTGACCTGGCATCTTCATTTTCCAATGTGACAGTACGGGAAGAATTCCGATGACAGTGTTCAATATTAAATGATATACCTGGAAGACTAGAACATTCCTCTTTGCTGTGCTTATTACTTAAAGCATCTATTCTTTCTGTTTCAGATGAATTAGCTATAGTCTCTACCAACTCGACACAATCTTCTGAATTGATTTCTGTATTCTTTTGATGAGTTTCATAATCCTGCTTCTCACAGAGTGAAGAAGAATGATGTACATTTTCTTTCTTGTTAACTTTTGTAGAGGAAGCATGTGAACATGAGAACATTTCACTCATCAAAGGTCCATTAAGACATGCATCTACATGTTTATTAAAAGCTTCCAGACTGATACTTCCTTGCTCCCTAAAGCAAACAGGACAGGTAAATATCTGATGGTTTTCTGAATTCTCTGATGTTTCTAAATTTTCACTCATCTTCTTTAAAACTTGGAATGATTGTGATGTCTGTACACCTTGGCTATTCACAGTTTCACATTTAAATGTGTCTTGGTGGCTCCATTTCCTTTCTGATCGTTTTTTATCAAAGAAACTCTTCTTATGAGACATTTCTACAGGTTTTAAAAACTGATCTTTGTCAGTTTTCTCTATACACCCAGTGCTTGCTAGGGTTTGGTCTCCAGCCTGTAAGAAACCAACAATGCTCCTTTGTTGGTGTTTCTTATCTTCTTCATTGAGAAAACTGGATAGCCGCACACCTAAATGAAGCCAACCACAATTAATCAATTTCCAACTCAAGAATGCCAATTCACTCAAAATTCATAAAAATACTTTGCAAATACAGTTGTGACATATAAAAAAGACTGTTTAGAGAAAAATTAATTAGCAACACTGTATATTTTCTGAATTAGATTTTTTTCAATACAGGTATTTTGAGTTAAAATTTATACTTTTAAAAATAAAGCTAGGTATCACTAATTAGTAAGTACCTACTGGAGTTAGCATGATTATATAGGTCTTTCAATTAATATCCTGACACATGATACCATTTAATAAATACTAAATAACTAGATGGAGTCAACTACATGATACTTTAGCTCCTGTTTTTCAATAGATTTTATTTTTTAGAGTAATTTTATGTTGACAGCAAAATTGAGCAATTAGTACAGAGTTCTCATATATCCCCTACCCCCACACATATAGAGCCTCCCACTATCAACATCCCCCACCAGAGTGGTACACGCTATAGCCAATGAACCTATGCTAGCACAACATTATCACTCGAAGTTCATAGTTTATACTAGGATTCACTCTGGGTGCTAAAGTCACTTTGGGTGTTACACATTCTATCATTTTGACAAATATATAATGGCATGTATCTACCATTATAGTATCATACAGAATAGTTTCACTGCCTTAAAGATCCTCTGTGCACTGCCTTTTCATTTCTCCCTTCTTGAAAACCCTTGATAACTACTGATATTTTTAGTATCTCCATAATCTTTTTCAGAATGTTATATGGTTGGAATAATATAGTACGTAGGCTTTTCAGATTGGCTTTTTTCAGTTAATAATATACACTTAAGTTTCCTCCATGTCTTTTCATGGCCTGACAGCTCGTTTCTTTTATGGCTAAATATATTCTACTGTCTGGGTGTACCACAGTTTTCATTGACCTGCTACTGAGGAACATGTTGGTTGCTTCCAAGTTTTACAAGTTTTGGTAATAATGAATAAAGCTGCTATTAACATCTACCATTTAATTCTTTTTAGTTAACATACTTAATTGATCTCAGCGTGTGCTGTCTTTCATATATGAAAGTATGGTTAACGACCCACTCTTAGTAGCACACTAAGTTGGCATTCGGGATGCTTATCCATAAATATCGTCTAACACAGTTCACTTTAGAAACATTGGGTTTTTTTTCCTTTGGTTTTGTTGGTTTTTTTTTTTTTAACGAAACAGTGGCTAAAGATGTGGTTTTATTAGCACCATAGTCCCTCACCTGCAATTCTGAAATCCAAAAAGTCCTGAAAATTGTAAGCAATATATGGTAATTGTAGATGTATTGATGGGAAGATCTTTAGAGTCTTTACAACACAGTGTGAATATTTTTTTGTTTTGCTACAGAAATATTAATATGTTTGATCATGAAGTACTTCCTCATATCCCAAAGTATTACAAAATATACTCAGCATGCTTTCTAAAATCTGAAAAGTTTAAAATTTTGAAACAAACCTAGCCCCAAGGATTTCAGTAAGTATTGATAGTAAGGAAAAGAACAACTTTAACTGGTTCTTACTGGAATTAAACTAATAATCATAGCTTCACATGCATCAGGTTTAAGAATTAAGGAAAATGGCAGCAGTGTAAGTAAAAATTCCTAAAGTTTTAAAAAATAAAATGGAGGTAAGAATATTTCCAAAGTTGATTCTTTGGAAAAGTCTAGCAGATTTAAGGAAAAGCCAGCAAAGAAAAGTCATACCCATAAGTCTTAATCTCAAGGGATGTGGAAAATCAGCATCAATTTCTGTTCTTAGCAATTCTTTAGCAATAGCAAATATTTCTTCTGCAGTAGACACAACAGATGAAACTGTAGATGCACGAGTTTTTACTTCAAAATTCACATTCTTCAGTTTAATGGTAACAGTTCTACCCTATAATTAACAGAATATATTATTATATATGGCTTTCTATCTTCTACGGAAAAGTTATTTTACAGGTTAAAAAACTCATAAAGCTCACTTATTTACATATAATATGGAAGTATAATCAATTATTTCTAAAATATAGTAATAAAATTGTCATAAAGAGCAAGTAGAATCTAAAAGAAATAAAAAATCCCATTTTAGCCAATAATTATTACTCCCCTCCCCAAACTGATTTTTATAAAAGACCTTTATATAATGGGCAAAGTTAACTGATCATTTTTCTTTTTCAAAAACCTCCTTTAGAGGTCAATTCAGTATCTAAAAAAAGGAAGGAAAAAAACCTTTCTAAAGGAGCCTCAATGAAAAGGTCTTGCGGATAGCTTATGCTTATTGTGTGCCAACTATGTGACAGACACTATGCTAAACAATTTACACACAAGAACTCTCTGTACAGTTACTGTTTAATGGATACAAAATTTCAGTTTGGCATAATGAAAAAGTTCTGGAGATTGACAGTGTTGATGGTTACACAGCACGAATGTACTTAGTACCACTGAATTATACACTTAAAAATGGTTAAAACAGTAAGTTTTACATTACGTGTATTTTACTAACTCCTGAGGGTGGTAAGAGTGGATCAGACTTACTGACTCACTTCCAAAGAATAGAACATGAGAAGGGAAAAATAGTAACTTCACAATGGAGAAGGCTAGCAAACACTACCTTAACCAAGTGATGATGGTTAACATCACCCATGATATCATGTGGATTTCATGTAGAGTAGCTACCCCTTATCTGTGGGGATTTGTTCCAACACCCCCAGTGGATGTCTGAAACTGTGGATAGTACCAAACCCTATCTATGTATACTATGTTTTTTCCTATACATATATACTTATGATAAAATTTAATTTATAAATTAGGCATAGTAAGAGATTAACAACATAACTAATAATAAAATAGGACAATTATAACAATACTACTGTAATAAAAGTTATATAAATGTGGTCTCTCTCTGATAACTAATCTGATACCCAAGATCACTATTAAGTGACTAACAGGCAGGTAGCATGTATACCATGGATACACTGGACAAAGGGATGTTTCACTTCCTGGGCAGATTGTAGTAGGACAGCATAAGATTTCATTAGGCTGCAAGAATGACATACAATTTAAAACTTATGATTTGTTTAATTTCCAGAATGTTCCTTTTAATATCTTCAGACAGTGGGTAACTGAACCTATGGAAAGTGAAATCTCAGATAAGGGGAGACTGCCGTTCCTCATAGGATGTGATAAGAAGGACTCTCTCCTCTGTGGTATTCTTTCTAAAACTCGTAACTGTGGTCTAATCTAAAGAAAACCACCAGACAAACTCAATTGGGAGATATCTAGCCAGTAATCCTCAAGACTATCAAGGTCATGAAAAACAGGGAAATACTGAGAAACTGTCACAGACTGGAGAAGAATGGAGAAGACATGACAACTAAATGCAATGTGGTTCCCTAGACTGAAGCCTGGAACAGAAGGAGAACATTAATGGAAAAATAGATAAAATCCAAATAAAGTTTGGAGTTTGGTGAATAGGTGTGTGCTGATGTCAGTTTCTTAGTTTGGACAAATACATTCTGGCAGTATAAGATGTTAATAAAGAGGAAAACTGGGTATACTGGAACTCTCTACAGTATCTTGGCAATTTTTCTGTAAATCTAAAATGATTCTAAAAGTTTGCTTAAACATTTAAGAAAAATATCTTTTAACAATCAAGGTATGAAAGAAAAGGATTATAAGAAAAATACTCATCAATTATCCTATTCATTGTAATAATCCTTTAATGCAGTAAAAAATTTTATTGACTTTATTGGGGAGACATTGGTTAATAAAATTACATAGGTTTCAGGTGTGCAATTCTAAAATATATCATGTACACATTGTATTGTGTGTTCACCACCAAAGTCAAGTTTCCCGCCATCACCATTTATCTCCCCTTTCCCTCTCACTTCCCTCTAATCCTCTTTCTCTCTGGTAATCACCATTACATTTGTAATTACTCTAAATAACTCTGGTTTGAGAGTGTTGGAAAAACACTAAATATGGATCGTTGTGAGTGAAAAGTATAAAATACAAAGTTCAAAGCCTTCCAGGTTTTGTTCTCAATGTTTTAAAAGACCTGCATTAGAGCACTGAAACAAAATGCTTATTGTAGAAAATCACTGTCTGCATGAGAAACATGAACGGATGGTTGGAAGTCATTTATAATATGTAAACACAGCTCTAGGAAAATCCTTCCCCCTTTTATTTATTCTCTACTATCAATGTAACTCTGATTTTGAGTTTATTCCAATGTACTCCGAAGGTAGTATAAACTCCTCTGGAGTTATACTGGAACCCCTCTACCCTATAATTTGCTTCTTCACAGAATGACCTGATCATAGTCCTCAAATAAGGGTCAGAATTAAATTTCTTTGCTGGTGATAAGAATAGTCTTATCTGACATTCCCCACTTTGTATTCAAATGCAAAATCTAATCTTGCATTCAAGTGCATTTTATTATTAGAAAATTTTAAAACTTTTAAAATTTAAAAAATTTAAAAAATTTTAAGAACATCACATCAAAATAAAGTACCTTAAGTCCTTTTTTCTGAAGATCTTGAGCAAGTTCACTGCAAAGTTCCTGGCACAGGCTGTACTGTTCTTCTGCTTTACTTATCTCACTGAATGTCCTAGAAAGACAAGAATGATGTTGGTGCACAAAGCAAAAATATAATTCAGGAGAATTTAGGGATGATATAGTATGTTTAAATGGCTTAGCATTAAGTTATATTTTCTTGTAGTACAGAATAAAGTCTTCAGGTGAACTAAGATATAATTAAGTAAAAAACATTTAAGACCCACTTAATAATAGAAGGTCATTTAGATAGTTAAGCTGATTAGCAAAAGTGTACTTTTATACTTTTTGCTCTCTATAGTATTTTTTAAAAAAGATAATTAAAGCCACCGACAGATAATAATAATGCCCTCGGAAACTTAAAACATGTTAAGGCGTAGATGTATATAGGCTCTGCTATAGAGGATTATCTTAAGAAAGTTCAGATGAGAACATCATTCCAACTATCACACAGGTATTTTCTGAAAGAGAAGTACCTTCCAGTAGATTTAAGGGGTTGTTTAATGGCACCTAGGTATAGTTATCTAATAAATAACTGAAAATGGAGGACTGATTAAACGTAGAAATTTTGAATTCACCTGCACAAAAGTGTTAAAAGAAGTTGAAAGATCAATTAACCTAAAAGAGAAGGATACTACAGAGAAATCAGAGTAATAAGTACTAAATCATGTGCAAATGACCATTCAGACCTCACCTTCTAACTACTCAGCTAGCCCGTTACCCCCCTAGTGCAGAGCCAGTGTTGCCAGCTTTCTATTCTTGTGAATTCCTCCAGAAATATTTTATGCACATATAAACAAACAGGCAAATATTTTCCCCTCGTTTTTATATAAACAGTAGAATATTAAGCACATTGTTTAGCACTTTGCTTTTCTCAGTTCATGCTGGTCAGAGTTCCCTATGAGTAAATAATTTTCTCATTTTTTTTATGGCAGCATAATATCCTAGTTTAAAGATGTAAGGTCATTTAACCAGTCCTCTATTTGTGGATATTTAAGTTACAATATTTTCAATCTTTTGTTATAGTAAAAAATGGAACGAATAACTCTGTATACATGTGAAATGACATGCAATTATAACTATGGAATGAATTCCTAGAAAAAGAATTGTGGGATCAAAGTACATATGTATCCGTAATTTTGATAGATATTGCCAAATTGCTTGCCCCCTCTGGCCCTCTGGTAGGCATAATAATGGTCCCCAAAGATGTCCAAATCCTAATCCTCCGAACTGAGTACATCACGAAAGGGACTTTGCAGATGTGTTTAAATCAAGTCACAGAGATTACCCTCAATTATCTAGGTGGGTCAATGGAATTTCAAGCTTCCTTATTAGAGGGAGGAGGTTCAAAGTCAGAGAAAGAAAGATCCTACATTTGAAGACAGAAGATGGATCCATGAGCCAAAGAATATAGGCAACCTCTAGAAGCTTTTGATAAAGAAATGGATTCTTTCCTGGAGCCTCTAGAAAGAATTCAGCCCTGCCAATACCTTAATGTTAGGACTTCTGACCTTCAGAACTATAAGAGAATAAATTTGTGTTGTTTTACACCACTAAATTTGTTATAGTACCAATAAGAAACTAGTTCACCCCTTCCTAGAGTTTATAGCTTTTTCGCTCCCTTAGTCTTGCCAGTAGGTTGTGTTAGAATCTTTGCCAACCTGATCAGTGAAAAATATTATCTCGGAAAACTTTCAATCTGTATTTCTTAAATTATAAAGGAGATTGGGAATATTTTCACATATTTTAGAGCCATTTATTCTTCTCTTTCTATTAACTAATTAGATTTTTGTTTATTTTTTCTATTGACTTGCTAGCCTTCTCTTAACATATATTAATAGTTAATATTTTTCTATACTAAGTAGTGTTCTCAATAACAGACAATAAAATGGAAGAAAAAATTCATTAAATAGGACAACACTATCTTGTTCTTAGATGCTTTTCCCCCTTTTCCTTTGATTGCTTTTATGTAAATCACAGCCTCAAAGCAATTTTTATGTCATTTATTGCGTATATCATCTTGTCAGAGGCATTCAGCTTTTCTGAATACAACCATATACTACATCAGTGGTTCCTAATATCTTAGTGGAACTTTGGTGCTTTGAGGAGAAAATTGAGGGGTTTTACAAACAATGAGATATTTTCCAAAACAATAAGGTTTCCATCAAAATTTCATGTGACTTCTAAAAAGACTGTAAACCAATGAAATAGATCATCTCTAAGCTCTCTTACATCAATATCTTATTATTTCATGACGCAGCTCATTCACCAATATTTGAAGAGTTTTAGAAAGAATTTCCATGGCTACTTCCTAAAAGTTCCCAAATAACTTCTCAGTATAATCTTTTTTATAAAGGCTAGAAATTAAGATTTGGGATCCTAAAATGTCTGGTTTTCACTGAATAGGAACAAAACCAACATTTAAAAAAATAACTGCAGTTAATTGTTTTTTCCATTGAGAGCACAGCAAGTAAAGATAATAAAGCATTGTACTGGGATATTTACTTCAGGAATGTGACATGCTGAGAATTGTTCTGTAGTTAGAAAATAGACATTTTAATTTCGGTGACATTTTCCTAAAAATTAAAATTAGTTTAAAATAGCATGAATTATGAACAATTAATAATATCAAAAGATTACCTCTCAACACTCATGCTTTTCCTCTCTCCATCCCTTGAAATGAAGAAAAAAAAAGGTTTTATTTGCTTTCTCAAAGACTGAGTTCCTTTTAGTCAACTAAGAGGATTTAATATATCAATTACCCTTTAGAGATATTAGTATTTTTGACTCAAATTTATATATCATGAAAACAGTGAGTTTTTAAAATCTAAAACTAAATCACCCAAGGAATGTAGATAGGTAAGATGCTAATATGATTATGCATGTCATGGATCAAGTCTATATCTATTGAAGAAAGAAAATTTGAAAATAGGTTGATATTGCCCTGGCCAGGTAACTCAGTTGGCTAGAGCGTCGTCCTGACATGCTGAGGTTGTGGGTCCGATCCCTGGTCAGGGAACATCCAAGGAGCAACCAATGAATGCATAAGTAAGTAGAACAACAAATCGATGTTTCTCTCTATCTCTCATTCTTCCTGCCCCAAGATCAATAAATAAAACATTTTTTTAAAAAGGAAATAGGTTGATATTATAAATTGCTTCTATTAAAAGCCTGAATATCAAAACCACAACTTACAAAAGCCAATAGCAGGTGGTAATGTAATGGCTTGCAGTTATAGGATATAATTAAATTTTAAATAATTTAATATCAATTATCTAGTTTTTGGCTTAGTACATTAACTCCTCTCTCCTACAGCCTACTCATTATTCATGTATACTGCTCTATAGAACCTCAGTCAGAACTGGGCACACAGCAACAGGATAATGACTGGAAATCTGAAACACCGAGTTTGGCTGGATTCTACCAGCTCTGACAGGAGTAGCTGACACCGAAAGGCTGAAATGACATTTGGGTTATTCATTTCCAAAGACTCAATGTACCTGTTATGAATGATGCACTGTTCTAGACCTTGAGGATACAGTAATAAAGAAAACAGACCAAGTGCCTGCCCTTAAGGAACTTGTATCTTAGTGGACAGAGACAAATAAACAAATAAAAAGTAAATATGGAATATGTTAGAAGGGGAGAATTACTACAGATTTAAAAATAAGGCAGAGTAGGGGACTTAGAGAATGTGGACAGAAGAAAAGGTACATTTGTTATCTTCTTCTTTTTCTTCTTCTTCTTCTTCTTCTTATTATATTATTATTATTATTATTATTATTATATTACTATAACCCCAGATTAACATGCACTATGTTTTATCAAGAACTTTAGTGTATTCAAGCACTATGGAAATAAAAAGAGGTTGATTTTTTATTAAAAGAAAAAGGTTTATTTCTCATTATCTTCAAAATACTAGGTTATTTGTAATACTGTGATGCCTTTTGCTTATATTTCAGTATATCCACTCAAAATCAATGTCAGCTAATTGTGGACTCCAATGATTGAGAAGCATGGAGATTTAGCAGGTTTAATTGGTTAATCAAACTTATTTTACATGCCCCCTCAGTAAGCTTTTTTTCTATTTTAGTTTGAGTATAAGAATATAAAGGAATTATTTTGAGGGCAGGCTGACAGGATGATGACAAAACTGTAAAATTAATGCTGTGCTAATTCCCATTCTTTTTTTTATTCCCTTCTTTCACCCACCCCCAAAAGTATGCCCTTCTAGCTCTAGGACACTTCTTTTTCAAGACCTAGATTAAAAAGAGTGGCAAGAAGGAAAACACAGGGCCTCTCCTCTAGCTGGTTATCTGCTAGATCTTTACATGGTTGGCCCTTTTAGGTCTCTGCCTCTGGCCTCAGCCAACCCCAACTCATCCTCTGCCCTCCAATCATTTTTTAGGCCCTCACTTTCTTCATTCATTTATTTGGTTACTTGCGCCCATACTAGTCCGTAAACTCCATAAAGGCAGGACTTTGTCTTGTTCACGGCTACTAACCCCAGGGTCCAGAACAGTGCCTGACACCAAGTAAGTATTCAGTACTGAGTGAACGAATCATTACAAATCTGGGGGGAATAGTTCATGAAGGTTTTCAAAGGATCCAAATCTTCCTGTTTAAAAAGTGAATCCTGGCATATAAGCCACCTTGCTTTTCTCAAAAATCTGACCACTAGTATTCCAGGATTCTTACATTCTGAACAAAGAACAAGGCATGTACAGAAAAGAAAGTATCCATCATTCCTCTTGTTCATCTATCCAATTGCTATAGCCGACAACCTAAGTGTGATTCTTATTCCTCTTTTCCTTTTCTCCCACATCCAATCTTTTGACTCTAATTTAAAAATTATATTCCAAATTGAACCAGCCTAAAATCATTTAAAAACATGTTATCCATATAGGCTCCACTTCAATGGTTAAAACTGTTATTTCAGCAACTAGTAAAGAAAAAGCAGAATGAATATATGCATGGATACCTTGTCAGGTGTGTTGAACCCAGACCCATGGAAATATGAAGGAAATAATGCCAAGATGTTTCGGAGAAAAGAAGAGAAAGTAATGCTCTCTGTTGGTAGAGTTCTGTACAAGTAATAATTCCAAGGGCCTTTAACATTTTCTCTGTAACTTTACCTATTCCAGAAACCTAGAAGGGAATCAATACTTAATATTAACACATTTTTAAATTAAGGTAAGAACTGATATTGTAATCTCATTACACCTTTTATAATCAATAAAAGGCATAAATAATATGACTATATTCATAAGTTATCTTCACAGGAAAACTGCTTTAATTGCTTTTTGGCCACATTTCCTAAATGAGTGCTCCCTGGAAAAGTTAAATGTAAAATTCCATGAAATTTTTAAAAGCAGTAAAAAAAAGGAGTTCTATAGTCAGACAAACTTGGGGAATGCTAGGATAAACAAACTTAAATTGAACTTCTCAATGTAAGACTTATGAATCTTTAATATCTGTGTATCTTTGTGACCCTCAAGGGTGGTAGATTCCAAATTATTTGACCCCAGAAACTTTTTTATGGAACACCTATTCATACCTTAAAAAACATATTGGAAAACACTGTTTTCTAGTTACACCTTACATAATAAACTATGCAGTAATCATTACACATTATATACCTTGATATGGCCTTTCTTCTGAGGATTAAAAAATGTTTTACTTAAATTCACTCATATACATTATGTTGAATGAGAAAAGTCCTAGAACATCCAATAGTATACAGTGCTATTGTTTAAAAAGCATATATATGCAGAAAAATCTAGAAGTTTTAAAAACAATAAAATATATCCCCTTCCTATAACCCCTAAGGTATCATTTTATCATTTTAAACATGGTAAAGTATTTTGATTTATTTTTTGTCAAGGCAAGTAAAATTCTAAATCTCTTTGAAGTATCACACCTGTTAATCTAGCAGCAATCTGTACTTTAAAACTAAAACTGTATATTAATTACAGTTAAAAGAACTCTTATCTGTATTCCTTTTATTCCTCTTCTCCTTGGCAGTGGTAAACTTAAAAGTCTGTCATCTATTACTTTCTTAAAACTTCTCAGCAAACAAGATTTCTAAACCTCACATTAAGGGGTTAATAGATTTCTTCCAATTCAATCATCCATTATAGTTCTTGCTTGTTACCTACTGTTTTAAAACTTTTCAGCTAAGAATTACTATCATCCTAAATAGTACCTCTTCAGAACTCAGAGCATATATATAGATAATAAATTTTATATAAAATCTCACCTTTCTAATGGGTAAGTCCTTGATGAAGTCCACCACGGCTTGTCTGTTGGGGAGAATTTGGTATTGTCCATTTGGCTTATTCTTATCACTGCATACTTTTGCTAACATTGTATTTGGGGCAATACCTTAAAAGAAGAACAGTTTGATGACTCAAAGAAGTTGGTATGTATGACTTTAAAATATGTGATGTTAATATAGGAAAATAAAAATGTTAAGTGCAAAAAATCTGAAATGATGTGAAATGCTATTTAAAAATAACAGTGGGTAAAAAAAGTGTATTAAAAAAACAATGGGATTAAGCAAAAACACAAAACAAAACAAAAAAACTCATAGTCACAAACAACAGTATGGTATTTACCAGAGGGACAGGGGGATGGGGGGAAGTAGAAGAGGGTAAAAGGGGAATAAATGGTGATGGAAAGAAACATGACTTTGGATGGTGAACACACAATAGAATATTCAGTTATTGTATTATAAAATTGTATACTCAACACCTATGTAATTTTATTAACCAGTATCAGCCCAATAAATAAAACAAGTGCATCTATGTTTGAAACAGAATATTTAGATAATAGCAATAAATCATAATTATATGCCTTGTTAAAAAATAAATAAAAATAAAAATAACTATTATCTATCTCCCCTGGGCTTCCTATGGTTTTAGTAAAAAGAACTGTGTTAGTTATTTTCAGAACAGAAATGAGGACTATTTAAATCTGCATCGTATTTTAAAGTCTAAGAGTAATTTCTGAGTTTATTTAAGTGATATGAAAGGGAACCCAAAAAAACCCAGGAATTTTTTATTACGTGTTTAAACTTCAGTCACCTTCAAATACGCTATCTGATGAAATACATCTATCTAGACATTTTTCCCACTGCTCAAAACAGTTTTTGAATTCATCGATTTTGATCTCTTTTAGTGTTTCTGCAGTTTTTTTGTTTTACCTCCTCCACATCAGCAAAAAGTTTCGCTTTCAGGACTTTTTTCATGGGGGGAGGTACTGTCACTTGAGGCGAGATTGGGTGAATAGGGAGGGTGGGGCATGGGGGTCATGCCATTTTTGGTCAAAAACTGCTAAACTTTCAGTGTGGTAGTTTGGGCAGGTGTGCTCATAAATCACCTATCATGAAATGGGCAAACATGTTGAAAGAGTTTAAAAAAAAATTCACTGAAACCGAACACAGCCTCTCATAACATCAGCGAGTACACTGATACAGAGGGGTTCCTAGACCACCCACCTAGCGGGGAAGCCTGCCCTCCAAATGATAATTCCGGTTTTTGGGGGACCACCCTTCGTATTGTTAATTCACATACTATCTGTAGTAGAAACATAGGGCTATCTTATAGAAAAGATCCAGAATATAAATTAGAATGAATGTTTACTCTTTGAAAAGATCTTTTGTATAGATTATCCACATTAAAAAAAAAAATCAAAGATTCTGGGTTGCATATTTAAGTCAATGATAATGATATGTGTACATCATTTTTATGTTACAAAGTACTACTTTTAATGATTAAGAGAAATTGAAATAAAAATATTCTAATATAATCATTAAATAGTTAATTTAAATGTTTATACACATCTTCTTAAGTTTTATTACTATTCTCATGCTTTGGTACAGAAAGAGAAGACTAACCTCATCTAAATATGGCTTTTATAAGATAATTTAGGATCCTTAAGATGAATTAACCAGTCTCTGTGCTAAGCGGTGTTACTGTTAGGGGTTACTGACATATGTAAAGCTCTTTTTCCCTTCACTGGATGGTCCTAGATTGCTATGTTGCTGGTTGCTGATTCTTCTGTTTGCTGCCTTGTGGGCCACCTGGGGTCTCTCCTGCACTGTAACCCTGGAAGGGCTGCAGTCTTCTGAGGGAAAAGTAATAAAGTACTATGTCCAAAAATAATTAAAATACATTTCGTGCTTAAAAAAAGAAAAGCTACATGAGATTTATAATAGTTTTATTCTTTGGGCTCGAAGACTTTTTGGCTTAATTCCAACTTACCTGTAGGTTCTAGGCATTCTAAATAGGTTATTAGAAGTTGAATTTTTTTAAAAAATGGATAACTAAAAGGTTACTGTATACTTTATAATAACAAACTACTAATATTACACATGAATTAGCCAGCCTGAAAATTATAACTATTGTAGCCATCAATATCCTGTTTAAGTACCTGCACTGGCTGTCAGTGTTGTTTTTTGCTGGATTCTGAAACGAATTTCCTTTACCACTTCCTCGGCTGATGTTCCAAAAACAACTGAGTTTTGAAGTGTTTGTGTATTATTTTGTTCTTCAACGTTCACTTGGGAAGTGTTTCCTGGGGGCTGCAAATCAGGAGGACTATCTTCAAAAAGTAATGGAGACATGGATTGTTCATGCTCACTCAGTTTATTAACTTCGTTTCCTGGCTTACCTAAATTATAAAAAGGAACAATAATTCACCTTCATTTTAAGACGCACGTACTTCATGAATCAGGTTTCGCTACATTTTTTCTAACGACAAAATATGGTTTAGTTTTGTTTCTAAGAACCAACATCAGAAATGTCATCATTTACGTAAATGTTTTAAAAAGAAAACAATGATTCTAAGGCTTTTAAAAATATATATGTTACCCATTTCCACAGCATACATTTTAAAAGGAAATATCCTAAGTAAAACTCACTAATTATTGTACCTAAAGTACATTATTTTTTCTTTAAGAAAATAAAAGCTGTTTTTTGGTTTACTTATCTCTAGGGGAAAAAAATATCCTTCTTAAATTATAATTTAATAATGAGAAGGCATTAAACAATCTAGAATAAATTTCTAAAAAGTTTTGTTTTTAGAGAAAAAAAGCTTAAATTTTCTTTATTCATGGAACAAACTTTTCAGATGTTAACATAATCTTAATTTTCTTCTTTCAAATGCTGATTTTAACTTTGACTTGTCTGTTAATAAAGGATCACTTTTACTAAAGGCATATTTGAAATAAATAGAAATTACTTCTGGGTGTTATACTTTTTAAAATATACAAATTCTTTTAAAAAAATTTATAGTCTATATATTTGCATATGTATACCTTTAAAATACACAAATTCTTAAAGTCTGATCAGAGTAACCATTGTCCCAGGTTCAGGAAAAGAAGCCTTTATTGTTATCAATAGGCTGTAAACTACTGTATTTTGCTGTGTATAATGAGCACTTTTTTGTTCAAATTTTTTAGGGAAAAATAAGGATGTGCATTATACATGGGTAGTACTAATTCCGTATCTACATAAATGTTTTTAATTTTTGTATTTAAGCTTATGAGTTTAAAGTGTAACTCTCAAAACTGATAACGATATCCATATGCAAAATAATACCCTGGAATATGATCATGGGTTTTGTTTTTAAATATAAATAAATAAAAATTTAATTAGAAAATTAAAGTGAAAGATTTTTTTCCTGAAAGTTTGGGCCAAAATCATGAGTGTGCATTATACGTGGGAGTGCGTTATACACAGCAAAATATGGTAATATCATTATTAGGAAGTAGAGTAAAAATATCTATCTGGTTATTACCTCATTTCACTTGCATTTTTTATAAATGGACTGTAAAATATACTTAAATATACACTGGAACTAAAAATGTCCTCATGAACAAATCCATTAAAGACTTTACTTTGTGAACTTAATGGAGAAAAAATGCAGTTTAAATACACTTGTAACTAAGATTAACAACAGAGCTTTCTGATCCCATTTCATAATTTTATTAAATATACATGTTTTCCAAATTAAGGTAAGTGCAGAAGCAAACATTAAATTTCTAGTTTTAAGACATATATGAATACATATTACTTTTAAAATGAACTTGGAAGATTTTCTAAAGATAATATAAGTAATATGACAAATATCTGATTTATTTCTAATTTTAAAGTATATAATACAAATTAAGTTATGGAGAGAGGTTTCTAAATCTGAACCTCTAGGCCATTTACAAAATAAGCCTTATTTTCAAACTTATATTATTTGTGTGCTTCAGCTCCTTCTACTTCCCATGTTCTGGTTTAAATTGCAAAGCAGTTCCGAGTGGATTAAGACTGGCAGTCGAAACGCTATTTACTTAGACCCCCTTTCCCATCTGAATGGGTGGAAGTCAAGGCAAAGAGACAGAGAAACTGCAGCTCAAGTAAGGTATAATAAACCTGTCCCATTCACAAGCCCCTCCTGCAGTCCTTATGCCATTGTTATGTATCTCAGGGCTCTATCACCCTGCCCTTAGGTGAGTCACCCTGATAGTAGAACACTATATACAGAGGAAACAAAGCATCTGCCTTCAGTTTCATTGTTAGAGCTGCTGAATGGCGAAGTTACCTTTCAAGTCTGTCTACTTCCCTGTGAGGCCTGGATGAGCAACTAAATGCTGAAGTGGTTTTGTATTTCTTTTCTGAAAGAAATATCTTTGTAATTCCTATAACCGAGGTGATCAGAGTCCAAAACTAAGGTGTCTTATAATCTGAAACACTAGGATTAAAACACCCATTTGGATGGCAAGTGCTAAAAATGTACAGTATTTTAGTTTCACACATTCCTTGACACTCATGATTCAGATTTACATGGCAGAGTAAACATAAAATAATTATTTTATTTGTATATACACATAGTAGCTAGCAATATTTTTCCAAAGACCACATCTTTTAGAAAAGGGACAAACAGCAGAAAGCTGTCTTGGACCTGAGAGGAAGCTGTGATTATCCATCACCTGCATGGCTCCAACTCTGCCGACAGTTTACTACTGCGTAATGAGAAATCAGGCCTGAAAGCCAGCCCACAGATATATTTACATATGACCAAAAAAGGTTAAACTATTTAAATTGCTTAAGAGTTTGAAATGCATGAATAGGGAAGTACATAAATATGTTAAAAGCAATAGATATTAAACATTCACATCCTCACAGTGAGGCTGGACATATTATAATAAATAAAAAGAACATTAGTAGAGAATGAAAACATTTACCTTAGTCCCAATGTAACTTTTAAAAAACACATATGAAAGTAATTGTTATGGAAGGCCCTCAGGGGATGCTTTGACATACTCATTTAATGCCCCCCCACCCACATCTCTTGTGAAAAGTAAGGAAATAACAAAGTGAGATTTTAAGCAAAGTGATATGAGGCTTTTTGTGCCACTTCCCCAAACAATAAAGTTAAACTAAGGAAAGAAAACATTTTGTTCCAAGTCTCTGTGTCCAGAAATTATCCTTGCTTATTTTTAATGTTTCTATTAAAGAGACTTACTTCTTAGAACTAAAGAAGGTAAGTAAATAAAAGAAGGTAAGTAAATAAAGAAGGTAAAGAAGTTGCTCCTAAGATTTGAAACCCAAACAATGTAAGAGTTAGAATTTTTGCCATTGAAAATCCACCATTTTTACTTTAGGAGCACGGAGAGTGGGCATAGACACTGTTGATGAGTTGTGTACATGGAATGTGGCTGTGGGTTGTGAGCAAAACCCTCTGTTTCTACCTTTTAATGCAGGTGAGCTTTGCTCAGGGATCCAGGGCAGCTCAGACATTTGAAATAATCGTTAAGTATGACAGGAGGTTGAAAGCAGTGTATATAATGTCTTCATGTTTCTCGATATCATTTTGGATAGGTAATAAAGGGTCCATTTAACAAGAACCCATTGGGTCATGAGACTTCTGTTTTATCATATATAAAAGAATAAAAGTAAGATCTAAGGCAAAGAAGGGAGTTGGGAATTGTTAATTTGGGAAATGAAGAAAGAAGCCCATCCAATGTTGTGATATGTTTGAAGCAAATTTTTAAACTATTTGCAACTACAAGAAAAGGCCACCTTAAACAGGTAGCCCCTGCATTCCAACCCTTTGTTAGTCAGATCTTAGGAAAAGAACTGCTATGAAATCCCTTTATTCAGGGACCCAGCACAGTCTTAAAGTCTAGAGATTTAACAATTGCATTTGGTTTAAAAGCCACATTTCACATATTTAACTCAGAAAACCTACCAGTATATTTTAAGTTTCTGATTTTTCATTTTTAATAATTTTTCATAATAAAGGTATAGCTAGCTAGTATTACCACCTATGCATGCTAATAAGTTTACTGGGTTAATTCAAATTCAAAGGGTTTTCTATTTTTTAGTTTGATTGTTCTAATAAATTGCTTACCATTTTCTAGAGAGTTCCCTGTTTTGATGAAATATTTTCTTTTGTCCTCAGGCCAATTTTGTCTTTCCTGTAAGTGCGTTGTTATATTCAAGTAGGCTTCGTCCAGACTCATGGCCATAAAATTGGAATCATAATCGGCTAGTATTTCCTTAACCTTCAAAAGGAACAAAATGGTTTAAAGTTTGCTGTCATAGCAAAATCTGTTTGCTAATATAAGAAAAATCATATTCTTAATTTGCAACTACAGTAACAATCCTGCAATCAATAGCTCATGGATTTAAGGAATAAATAATTTACTGCCAGGGCATATTTGTCCTAATTCTCTTTCATATTGAAATAGATAATAAATGCAGCTTTATTTGATACAATCTCTATTTAGCCACCTATATCTAGATATAGTAAATGATTTAAATAAGTCTCAGACAATATCATTCTGGTAGGCACAGAAAAAATGGTTAAGCAGTGCAACTTAAAACTAGTTGATCAAAAGTAGAAAAGTGAAGGAACAACAGGATCCTCCTCCCCCTCACCTTTTACGATGGTTTTTGTACATTTTTAAAAGGAACAGTACGTAAAGGTACTATGTTGCTTTATGAAGTAGTTCTATTTCAATTAATTATAACATGCACATAGAATTCCACTCAATACAAACATTAATGCATGTATCCACTCAAGAAAACAAAGCTCAATTATCAGGATTTATAGTAGAAAAGATAACAAAAATCTGTAGTGTCTGTGACTTTAATAAATGATGGAGAATAGTCTGGAGTCGCATCTTGGGATAACAGACATACAGAAAGACACCAGGATCTCTGTATGATTCCAGAAATGCCTTTTACATAAGATAGTTTTATTACATGAAACCTTTTTTTTTTTTTACTAGTTTGCCCGTGTATTTATTTTTTCCTTCTTTTTTAACCTTCGAAGTATTAGTTGAAATTAAAGGAAATGGTTGTCAAAATAATATGTATGTTAGAAAAACATACTTGCTAAATTATGTTATGGGCCCATCTAGTATTTAAAAGTTGTGTGCTGCAGCAGGAGAAAGCCTTTATGATTTATAAAAAGAAAGCTTTTAGCTTAATATAAGTATGAACAGCTGAGTGAAAGGTAATTTTAGAAAATGGTGACATAAAACTTGGCCACGCTTTGCTCAGAGAGTACCTTAATTAGCTCTGTTCTTGTAGAAGAAACCATTTTTATGATATACTTAAAAAGAACCTTTCTAGTGAAAATGAAACTCTGGAAAGTCTGTAGTTGGCAGACAACTAAGATTACCCTGAATGAGAAGTACTCCTTAGAGGCACCGAGTGCTCACTTCCTTTACATAGAATACCACTTTAAGAATGAGAATAGCCATGTTCCAGTAAATATCAAGTATGCAGGCTTCAAGAACAGCTCAAACTATCCCATTCTTTTAGATAAAACAAAATGGCTTTCCTTAAACTTATAAACAAAGACATAAACATCAATGTATTTAAAGTCAGGGAATTTATGCTGTAGTTCATTTACACATAAAAACCCTTTTGTCATCCGCAAATAAACTAGCTAGGTCCTACTCAAATTTGAGGAAAGATTTCTCCAGTTTATGCAAATAACTAAAGATAACTAAAAACAATTTAGTTCTTATTGTCATACTGTCCAAAGTTTACTGGATTAAAGTAGGACTTAAAAAAAAAACAACTTTCTTACAAAGTCTTTGAAAGATTTTCAAACTTATTAAAGGCCTACATTTACAGTCAGCATTTTATCTCTTTCTAATTAGGAATACAGTAAAACAGATAAGAAGTAACCAAATGTGAATATGTTTCTCCCCCCAACTCCCACCAGAGGTAGGTGAGAAAGTGCTTGCTGCCACAGACTGTTTATAAATTTTTAAAAAATTTTGTGTGGGGTATCATTTTAATTTGGGCGGGGGGAGGTTCATTTTTAGGGTAAATGAGTGGAACACAAATAGAAGGAGTGAATTTAGATATTTGCATGACTAAAAGAAAGTAAATACTAGGCCAAGGTTTTTTAAATGTTTCAATTCAGACAGCAGTCTGTAACACAATGCGTTTTACCTCAGTTGTCTAAAGTGTTTGATGTAGTATTCTAAAATTTTAATTTATGACTTAAGTTCCAGCACTGATATGACAGCTAAATCGTTGTCAAAAATAGAGAAAATGCCTGGCTGGTGTAGCTCGGTGGATTGAGCATCGGCCTGCAAATCAAAGGGTCGCCAGTTCAATGCCTGGGTTGCACGACAGGTCCCCAGTATGGGGTGCACGAGAGGCAACCACATATTGATGTTTCTCTCCCTTTCTTCCCCCTCTTCCCCTCTGTCTAAAAATAAAATAAAATAAAATCTTAAAAAAAAATAGAGAAAATGGCAGTTTCTCATATATGACAGTTTAGGCAATTTTATTGTATAATCAAATCTTTATACTTCTTGTATCCTTTTCAAAGCGATAGATTATTCCATTTTTTCTTTATCAGTCTCTTAGATATTAAGTGCTCATAAGCATCTTTACTAGGTTTCAGGCCAAGGAAAGCAGCTAATCAAATTAAGTGAAGTTTGTTCCTGTTTAAAAACATGGATTAAAAAGTTGTTCAGAAAAGAGGTTCAAATTAACGACTTAAGTATATTCCGTAAATTATAAATATCAGGTAGATTCCATAAGGAAATGTATAGTGCACATTAAGAAAAAAAAGCTGAAGTTAATTTAGGTTATAATTAAGACAATTCAAAGTTTTCTGGGGAGATAAAGTTTTCTAAGCGATGAAAAAACATGTGGAAAAGCAAAGAATTGGGAAATAGAAGGATGAATTCTAGATGTGATACGCAGCTCAGCATGCAGTACACAGGCTGAAGAACTGGTAGGAGGCAAGAGTGAAGAGACAAACTAGGGCCAAATTCTGCCATGTGAAGGCATGTGGATTTGACTTTGTAGGTGACAGGAAATCAGTGAAAGGCTATATATGTAAGTAGGAGGTGAAACATCAGACTTACCTCTCTACTCACAGCTCGGTATTTGTCAAAGTTTGGAGGCACTATAATAAGTTGTGGGCAGAGTTTTTTAGCAATAAATCCTGGCATAGCCGCACGGACTCCAAACCTCCTCGCATGGTAATTTGAAGTACTCTGAAAGAAAATGGACCACATGGGAAAAAATACACAAACGTAAATGAACATATTGAGCAATACATTCAAAAGGAACACATTACTGATGTGCATTTCCAATTCAAGGACATTTCTTTTATAGGTCACTGTCTCGAATCAAGCTTATTTTTATCCTATCATGGTATGTATTATGATACCGTGACTCTCTCCTTGCTGTCCTGTATTTATAATGCGACAACATATAATAAGCAACGCTGTGTTAATAAAAAGTTTCCCTCACATTTCCATTCACTACATTTCATTGGTTTTAAGGCATAGACATAATATAGTACTATGTATCAAAGTCTGGATCATAGTGGGTGATGTTACATAAAAGTAAGAGTATAGCCCTGGCCGAGTGGCTCAGTTGGTTGGAGCATCATCCAGCACACACAAAGGCTGGGGGTTTGATCCCCGGTCAGGGCACATACCTAGGGTGCGGGTTCAATCCCTGGTCAGGTGTGTATGGAAGGCAACTGATGATGTTTCTTTCTCACGATATTCTCTTTCTCTCTCTTTTTCCCTTCCTCTCTCTCTAAAATCAATAAACATAACCTCAGGTGAGGATTTAAAATTTTTTAAAAATATTTTAAAAATAGTAAAAGTATAGCAATAATAATAAAATATGATTATAAAGTAACATAGTACAAATAGCATAGATGATACATGAAATTAATAGTATAGAAAGTAACAGTATGATATAAAAGTACATATTTAAAATTTGGTCTATTTGGGATTTTGGAAATTTTCCATCTAGAACAAAAATCAAAGGTCTAATATATGGTCAGTATAATTAAGTCTCTAAAATGAAGTAATAAAAGCTTAAAAGAACTTTAAAAGTTAAGTTTTATTTCTTAGGACTTGAATATCTTTTTTGGTAAAAACATTTTGACTAGAAGATGGAAGTAAAAAACTGAGAGTAAAAAGGAGAACATTACTTACTCAATCCTATAAATGATACCTGACAACAGTCTCTGTCAATATGGTAGGCCATAGTTTTTATCACATATGAAATCTTTGGAATTTTAAATGAAAAGTCAAAGAAATGCGAAACAGAATCTATCAAATGGAGTAATTATTTCAGAATAATAACATTAAATTGCCTAATGGTTTTTTAAATTGCATTTAAACAATCTTGATAGTACTCTATGTAATTCATGGTCAGTATTCTAGAGCAAAAAATGCAGATGGCACTAGAAAGGCAAACCAATGCTTTAAATATAAATAAGTCTAATAGAATTGATACAAAAGCTAGGTTTATAGTAGAATAGAAGCAAAATTTTAGATATGACTCCCTTTAACTTTTAGGTTTGTGGTAGACTGTAAATCATAGCCACAGCAATTTACAGTTCCTTCTATCAAAAGGTGGGTTCTAGTTCCTCATGCCAAGTGACTTTCATTGTAACATGCTTTGACCAAAAGAATGGGAGGGAGAGACATTATGTGAGTCATGAAGTCTAGAAGTTACAACGTCAGCAGCCTCGGCCTTTGTATTTTTGGGATCTGGCAACCATGTAAAGATCTTGGCTTAGATCAATGAACAATACTGTACCATGAGAGGGGAAAGCTGTGTGACTGGAAGCCATTCCTGCCATCTCAGTCAGCTGAAGTGCAAGCATGTTGGTGAAGCCATTTTGGACTCCCCAGCCTCAGCTAAATAGCTCTAGCCAACTCCAGGTAGAGTAGAGATTAACCATCCCCACTGCACTCTGCTCAAATTATAGAATCATGAGCCAATAAATGGTTGCCCACTAAGTGCTGAAGGGGTTCATTATGCAGCAATAAATAACTGCTACAGGGCCTAAGCTCTAACTATGAGTGCTAACTTAAACATTTCAAACACCCATCAAATTCATTCAAAAAGAATTCTAACTGTAACAGACTGTATTAGCCAAATATATGTCACCGCAACCTCTACTGCATAGATATACTTTTATGAGTTTAAAAGAACAAAAACAATTATGCCTCAAATCTCATTAGAACAAAAATCTATTAGGTCAGTATACATACAAGGGGAGTAATCTTTGTTAAATATAACAGATAATCATCTTGAATTTGGAAACAATAACCAATTATTAGGAGGATAAAAATTATAAGAATGAAATATTTTGTGTATTTAGCAGTGGGGTTAGCTTTAACATGACTATGCCACATGTGTGTAAATATACATGTATATATCTATGTGTACTATATATTTGCATATACATTTATGCATATATACATATATTAATATATAATAGTATATATAAATATATGTTTATATATTATATACAGTGTTACATATTCTTTAAAAAATTTTTTTATTTGTTGATTTTAGAGATGGGGGGAGAGGGAGAGAGAGAAACATTAATATGTTGCTCCACTTACTTATGTATTCATTGGTTGCTTCTTGTATGTGCCCTGATAGGAGACTGAACCGACAACCTTGGTGTATGGGGATGAGCTATCCAGCCAGGGCCTAGTATTATACATTCCTAATGAAACTAAATATATTTATTCAAATATTAGTTGATGATTTATAGGAAAGGGGAGTGTCCTTTGAATAAACTCTGTTTCGGGAACAGGACTATTAGTTGCTTTCATACTCATGGGAGCAGAGATAATGAACAGATTACAGTTTTGTAATAAAATAATAACTTAGAAGGAATTAGGTTTATAGCTAAGGCATTGGAAGGCATTACATAACAGGGAAGAACTCTCCTTTGTTTCTCTTGTATGCTTTTTTTAATACCAAAACCCATCTATTCCAGTTGCTGCTTTCAATTCTTAACACATTTTTAGCTACATATGGCTACTTGGTCATCTTTATCTTCTATGGTTAAGGTGGAAATAAGGAAGAGCAATACAATTATCAGAAAAGCAAAGGTTCCAAATCATGGGAAGAACTACTTAATTACAGTACGACATCAATGAAATATGTTAGTCTAGGACTGGTTGGCAAGCCTTTTCTGTAAAGGTCCAGACACTGACTACTTAGGCTTCACAGCTCATATGGTCTGTGCTACAAGTACTCAGCTAAGCTCTTTTAGTGCAACAACAATAATAAATTAATAATGGGTGTGACTGTTTCAGTAAAATTTTATTTACAAAAAAGGCAGCAGGCTAGATTTGGCATGCAGGCCATTGTTTGCAAACCTCTGCTTTAGAATATCATTTTCCCTTTTTCTTAAATTTTCTTCAACTAGAACAGTTAGGAGGCAGACCCTAAAAAACCCAGAATTTATTTATAAAAAATTGTTTATTTATTCTTACATGTTTAAACTTCAGTTAGCTTCAAAGTACTCCCCCTTTGATGCAATACACCTATCAAGACATTTTTTTCCACTGCTCAAAACAGTTTTTGAACTTGTCAATTCTGATGCCTTTCAGTGCAGTTTTTTGTTCCACCTCTTTCACATCGACAAAACATTTCTCTTTGAGGACTTTTTTCATTGGGGGAAACAAAAAAAAGAGGGAGAAACAAAAAACACCAGTCACTTAGGGTGATATCGGGTGAATAGGGAGGGTAGGGCACAGGGGTCTTACCATTTTTGGTCAAAAACTGCTGAACACTCAGCTCCGTGTGGGCAGGTGTGCTCGTAGATCACTCATCATGTATGGGCAAACACATTGAAAGAGTCTTCAAAAAAAATGCACTGAAGCCAAACACAACCTCTCACAATGCCAGCTGGGTGCACTGATACCTGTGGGTCCCTAGTGGGGGAAGTCTGTACTGTAGTACAAGTGGCCTGCCCTCCAGAAGATAATTCTGGTTTTTTGGGGTCCTCCCTCATACTTAAGAAAAATACAATTTGCAACAGAAAGATACAATGCCTCTCTGCCATTTACCAGGTTTGTAACTTTAGGGAAGTTATTAAACACCTCTCTGAGATAGTTTTCTTATCTGTCAAATTGAAACAAAAATCTATACCTCAAGGGATGTTGAAAGGATCCAGCAACTGAACACATAAAGCGACCAGAAAAATACTCAGTAAACTGGTAGAATTCAATAGTCTTTCCCCTTCATAAACTAGTGAGGCTTACTTGAATATATTATGAAATTTCCTTTTTGTCTTTATCTACTTACCAACATACTAGATGATCCTACAGCAATGGGTTTATCCTTCAGGTCTGGATTGTCCCTCATTTCTACAGCTGCATAGAAAGCATCCATGTCAATGTGCACTATGGTATTGCTCAGATCCCGGTTCTTTTCTAATTCCATTGCATATCTGTCAACCTTAATTTTTAAAAAGTTAATATACTTTTGACAACATAATATTTAACACTACTAATCATAACATTAATCTTTTATGGGTATCTGTTTATCTGCCTCTGTTCATCTACCCATCCGTGACCCATTCATCGGTCCACCCATCCATCTGCCCACATATGTATATTTGCTTGTTGTTTATTAAGGTTGATAATGGCTTTACTTTTCACAAACATAGGCAGTCTGCTCTCCAGTATCATTCCCTACCAACTCTTACATTTCTCAATACCCACAAGTATAAGAGGTACTTAATATTTACTGAATGAACGAACTATTCTAGCTGCTTATATCAAATGATTCTACTGCTTTATAAATTTGGAGAACACACTGTAACAAAAAGCTTCATTTTAGGTAAAATAAACAACTACTTCCATCTGACTCATAATATTCATGTTTTAAAATAGCAACAAAGGAAATGAATAAAAAAAAGATTATACCAAAGCATATGTAAACATTCCCTCTGAATGTAAAACATTCCCTGCTTTCATAAGGCTAAAATATGATAACTGTTAGTCTATACAAATCAAATTAAAAATTTAAAGTGTAACTTATTCTTTCATTAAATTTCAATAAATATGTCAAATATAACAGTAAAGAGTCTTAAATTTTAAATAAATTTTTTTGTTTAGAAAGAAAGAGTTGGATTGATAAGAAGAAAGAAATGAAAAGGGGTAGAGATAAGCAAAGTAGGGCAGTAAGAAAGGGGTTTATGTAGCAGACAGACCCATCCCCAAGTGTTCTTTTTTTGTAGCCTGTACTGTAGAGGCTAAAAAAGCTAAATATGCACTTTCTCAGTTTTCCTCTAGCTGGGGGTTGTTGTGTGACCTTTTTGATCTACAAAACACATGAAGTCAATTAAACCCATAAAATGATGAGAAAAGAGATTAGAATGCTATTGAGGGCGATGGAATACGTAAAGAACACGGAAGAGTGGCTAGCACATGGTACGAGTTCAATAAATGCAATCTATTACTAAAAGGACCAGTGGTTAGCTTCAAAGCAAAACAATAGAAAATTTAGGGGAAAACAGCCAGAAATACACGAGTAGGGTGAGTGGAATAAAAGCAAGTTCCATCATGTGGAAATCCCCATTGCAGTTTTCCTCAAAGGTGGAGAGTTACAGGGGTATAATTTAGCTTTTCCCCTCATTGAACTTCAAACCTGCTTCTAGTATTGCTTCTTAGTATCATAGTGACACTAGCTGCCCACCAGCTTCAGGTTAAGACTGCACAGTCTCTTTTAGACACAGTTGCACCGAATCACATTTGTCTCTAGCAGCCACAGTATGATTCTGTAGAAGTCTGCTCCTATTTCGGTTGCAACTCACTGAACAACCTGGGGCGTTCCGTGCCTTCTTCAGGCTGTTTCTGTCTAGAATGCCTTTCCTAGTTTTGTCACAAAACCTTCAAGTATTGGTTCAGATGTGTCTCTGAAACTTAACTGAATCTCTGTCCTCTGCACCACAGAATTTAATGTTCCCTTATTTGTTTTTCTGTTCTTAAAATAGCATTTATTGTATTAGAGACTAAATTGTGAGTTTAGTACCTAAAAAGAGACCTTATCTCAGATAAGGAGAAAGAACTTATCTGCTTTTAAATTCTTTCCCCATAAGAGAGAAAGGGAGGGGAGAAAAGGAATAATATTTACATATCTATCTATATATTTTTTTTCCTGGTTAAAAAAAAGGAAGTAGTATTCAAAGAAAAATTTTGGAGAAGTCTGATCTCATGCAGTGAGACACCACACCTAATAAACGAAACCTTTCAACATTAATCCAATTTATCATACAGATTTAAAACAACTATTCTTCCAGTTCAGTTTTAATCCAGAGAACCTGACATAAAAAAAAAAAAAGAGAGAGAGAGATGTAAGCAAATCATGGTAACTAATAAAAGCAAGGGTTTGAAAACTACTCTATATTAACCGAGGAAATACGCCTAAGATAAAGTCGATTGAGAACGAGAGCAACATCTGAAATATCTTAACCCAGAATTATTGGAAAAGAAAAAGATAATAAATAGAAAGCAAACTAAATGGGAAAAATTCTCCTTAGACTCATATATTAAAGCCATGGCAGTTTCTTCAGCAATCTATTGACTTTTCTGTGCTTATAGCAAGTGTACAGTTGCCAAAAGGAAACCTCCCCGTTGATGACTCATATGTTCCATTTTCCTTTACTATCTCTCATTAGTCACCCTTCTCTGAACTCTTCTTTCCACATCTAGCAAATGACCACCATTGCTTTTTTCATGTTTCTTCTACTGAAATCATCATTCATGTTTTTTTTCTTCCATTTTTTCCTTCCAAATGACTCCCATCCTCATCTCCCCTATTTGTGAAGTAGGACTAAACTAACATCAACAGGCTGAAATAATTAAAAGAGACTCCCATGTAGTGAACTTTTGTAGTGAAAGAGCTTAATAGTAACACCTATTATTTTGAAAGTAGAAGTGATATTCACTGATTATATTATGTGACATGTATATATTATTAGTGCTTCTTATGTTAATGCATTTAATGGCCAAAATCATTCTAAGATAATGATTATTATTCCCATATCATAGATAAGGAAATTAAAACTCAGTAAAATTAAGTAATTTGCCCTAAGTCAGGCAGCTGGTATGTGTTAGAACTAGACCTGGAAATCAGGTTATTCCAAAATCTGTGCTCTTTCCATTATTTTAAGTTTCCCTAAAATAGATTTTTTAAAGTTTTTATCACTGAAGTAAGCTGAAACCAAACTCTGAAGGTATATTTTATATCTATATTACATCTTCCTTTTAAAAAAATCCTCTTTTTCTATTACATCTAGAGACTATTTCAAGAAATACTGTTTTTCATTTTCTTAATTAGTAGTACCCTAAAAATTGTTGAGTAAATCTAAGTTCATAAAATCAACTGTTAAAATGGTCAAAATGCACTGGTTTGTTGTACAGTTCTCATTTACTGTAATATAGATATTTGTCTATTCAGTTTATGAACCATGTTATAATAAGATGCTTTGGCAGGTATAAAAATGTGCCTATAAGAAATCTAATGATGGGATGGGGTGGAGAATACTTAGAGAGGTTCCAAATAAATATCACAGGAGTTCATGTCTACAGAGGTTACTTACATCAGTTTGACTGGCAATAGTTCATACTATCGTATTACACATAGTAAAATCTACTATTTGGAAATATTATGACTCTAAAATAGAAACACATTTCCTATGAAAACTTCTCTGTTCTCTCAGAACTTCTAGACTCCTTAGGGCTTCCTCAATCCCCTCCCATTTATACAAGTTTTTTTAAAGGAAGCTCTCAACAAACAAAACAATTTAACAATCAACATAAAACACATTTCCTGCCATTCCCCTTGCAAAAGATGCCAGAGAGCCTCCCATGAAATAGTCAACTAAAACAGTAACAAAATCTGAAGTTCTAGTACACAATGTAAAGGTATTTTCTATTCCTCCAGGTTATCAGCATATTTAAAAATATGAGCTCTAAAAACAGTATGAACAGCAAAAAGTTGTTATATTGTACCACTCACATGTATATCTTTAAAACTTAGTTAAAGATGTTTGTAGATGATAGATCAATAACACTTACCAAAAAGAGGTCTAGAAAGTAAATTGCCTAAGGATTAATGTCAATTTAAAAACAATGTTGTTATAGACAGAATACAATTGTTTAAAAAATATTTTATTTATTTATATTTAAAGCAGGGAAGGGAAGGAGAAAGAGAGAGAGAAAACTGTATAGGAAAAAAAATTCTCTCATGCCCCCATACTGGGGACCTGACCTGCAACCCAGGCATGTGCCTAGCCTGAGATTCAAACCAGAGAACCTTTGGTTTGCAGGCCAGTGCTCAATCCACTGAGCCACACCAGCCAGGACTAGAACACAATTATTTTTAAAAACTTGATGAAATGATGCCTAAATTTATTTAAAAGAATGCATGAGAAAAAATAATTTTAAAGGGCAGTGAAGATATTAAACTATACTATTATCATTTAATAATTAAAATTCATGGCACTAATATAGGAAAAGATTCAACTGATTAGAAGAGAGTCCAAAAATAAATCCGATTACTATGAGAGATTAGTATATGAATGTGCCTCTTTGATTCAGTAGAGAAAGGACTCATGATTCAATAAATGATGTTGGGACAAGAGAATCATTATTTAGAAATAATAATACAAGTCAGGGAAAATATAATACTCACTATTTAAGAAAAAATGTACTTCACACATTACATCAAGACAAATTCCAAAGGGACTAAAGATTTGAGTAAAACAAAATCTGTAAAAACACTAAAGGAACATATAAGTTTGTTTGTGAGGAATAACCTCTAAGCACAATATCAAAGCCAAGAAAATTTTTAAAAATACTGTTGGATGTTTACATAAACATTTAAAACTATATAGGAAAACAAATTCTGCAAAATTAAGAGACAACAAACAGGAAGAATATTTATAATGAATGGGGGAAAAAAAGTCCTTAATATATAAGATCTATAAATCAAGAGAAAAAGATACAAACTCCTCTAGAAATATAGACAAGAGTATATTGCTTTGGACTGCTGGTTGAACCCCCAAATCCATTCTCTCTTCCTTCTATAGTAATACATTTTTAGCTGGGCACGTGGCCATTCAGCTATATTTTACAGCTTCTCTTGCATTTAGGTGTGACATGAATTTTAAATTCTTGCCAAAAGAATGTGAGCTGAAGTAATACGTGCAACTCCTTTTTCACTATATAATAGCAAATAATTTGTTTTTTATTTTTCCCTTGTTCTTTCTTCCTTACTAGGAGCTGGAATTTAGATTGGAACTAACCCAGTTTTGTCAATCCCGGTGAGGATAACACTTTGGAATGATGGAACAACAAGATGTAGAACCTGAGTCTCAAAATTACTATGGTGATCAGAACTGCCCGACCAGCTGGGACTACTTACATATTATGTGAGAAAGAGAAAGAAATTCTTATCTTATTTGGACCATTATATCTTTGGGTCTCTTGTGCCAGTTACTTAGCCTACATCCTAACAAACAGAATACAAGAGGAAATTCCCACAAAAAGGAAATACTAATGGTTAACAAATGTGTAAAAAGACAATTATCTTTTGTGACAGCATGGATGGGCCTGGAGATTATTATGCTGAGTGAAATAAGCCAGTTAGAGAAAGATAAATACCATATGATCTCACTTATATGTGGAATCTAAAGAACATAAACTGACTAACAAAATAGAAACAGCAGCATGGATACACAGAACAAACTGACAGCTGTCAGAGGGGAGGGGGGTTGGAGGGCTGGATGAAAGAAGGTGAAGGAACTAAGCAAAAGAAATATTTATATCACAAAGACACAGATAACAGTGTGGTGATTTCCAGAGGGAAAGTGGGGGTCAGATAGGTGGAGATGGGCAAAGGGGGGATAAACGAGGACGGAAAGAGTCTTTGCTTTGGGCAAAGACGCACAGTTCAGTGTGCAGATCATGTTTTGTTGGGTTGTACACTTGAAACCTGTATGGTTTTGTGAACCAATGTCACTGCAATAAATTCAATTTAAAAAAAGAATAAACTTTTTCTTTTATAATCAAAGGAGAGAAAATTAAAACAACCATGAAATAAGATTTTGACATTGTATCAGCATAAACTAATATAATGATAAAATTTATGAAATTCAGCTTTAAACATATGAAGAAACCAGCACTCTTATGCAGAAATTGTAATATGATCCAATCTGTGGTGAAACTAACAGGATAAGAATGAAAAGACATATAAATAAGAATCACTGTCACAAGGCTGTGTCTGAAACAAAACACTGAAACCAAGGTGGGTTAAGGTAAATTAATTACGGTGCCTCCATACAGTGGCATATGCTATAAAGCACTAAAAATGATGATATGACAGACAAGTCATCTCTTGTCATGGTAGCAGACCATTTAACACAGAAGATAAAACATTAGCTTGTGCTCTGCAAAGCATATATTTTTTTTAAACAGACCACTATAGTCTGATAAAGAAAACATAAAATTTATGATCTCAGTTCTATCACGAGAATGCTATAGCATATCAGATTAATATAATAATTTTATTATTATGTCGTAAAGTGCTTTGTTAAAGTGAGTCTGATTGGATAAACTTATTGTTTAAACTATCTTTAAAATTCTTGTGTTTTATCATAAAAATTCATGCACATCAGGCATTCTACCTACTCTTTAGATGACTTTTTGTTTTATTGTAATACAACTATGTTTTAAATTACCTTTTAATTTAATTAGTTAACATGTTCCTCCAAATCTTTTTTGCAAGTCAGCATTGCAGAAAAAAACCTCACATTAATCCTGTGACCCTTCCAGCTGCTGAGTATGTGTATAATAATTTCTGAGATCAGATGAGAATGGGGCATGTTCAGGATGGTATGGTCGTAGACAGTATGTATATAATAAAAAGAATGTAAGCTCTGGTTTTGCCAACCAATTGTCATAGGAAGCTAGACAAGTCACTTAACCTAATTAAGGTTCCTTTTACTCTCCTGTGTAACGAAGGTGACAATGTCTAGATGTGGGGTCTTTATACAAAGTAGAGCAATTATAACAAAATAAAATACACATTTTTGTTTTATAGTATAACAAACATTTTATTTACATTTTACTTTGTTTTTACCTATAACATGACTACGATGCATTTAAACCATCAATTACTATTCTTCCAGCTTCCACTTTATTCAGCAAATAAATTAATACCTGTAATTGTGCTTTCCTTAGCTGCTGGTTGGTAATTTGAGCTTTTTGTTGCATCATATTTTCAATTCGTTGGTTGACTTGCTTTTCTTTCTTGAGCTCATTTTCATAAAATCTGGAGCCCTATGTGGAAAACAAAACCAAACCTAAGAAAAATGTCTGAAGGAAAGCGTACCTGTAGTATAACATGGAGGCTACGCATACAGACTACAGACTCTGAATGACTGGCTTCAAAACTTAGCTCCACTACTTCTAGTTAAGCAATCCTAAAATTAATCTTTCTATGACTCAGTTTTCTTATCTGTAAAATAAATTTATAGTTACCTAAATGATAGAATTGCTGCGAGGCAGTACTAAGCACAGCATAAACTGAGATGAGTACACATCTGCACTAGGGAAACAACAATGTGTCCTAGGCAGGGTGCTCAGGGCAGACCCAGGCCTTGGTCAGAGGGCTCATTAATTATCTCCTTCACTTTTACTTTAAAAGTATTGCTCAAAATTTAATGTTAGTTATTAAAGAAAATAACTTTTAGAAAACTACTTATCATCCCATCACTGAACATAATGTCTATGCAGTCATCAGGCTGATAGACATTTGGATTGTTTTACATTTCGGCTATTATGAAGAATGCTACAATGAATATTTGTGTACATATTTTTATGTAGACATGTTTTTAGTTCCCTTGGGTATGAACTAGGAGTGAAATCTGTGTGTCATATGCTAATTCTGTGCTAAACCTTTTGAGGAACCGCCAGATTGTTTTCCAAAGTGGCTGAATCATTTTACAATCCCACCAGCAATGTGTGAGAGTTCCAATTTCTCCACATCCTTACCAACATTTGTTTTTGTCTGTCTTATTCATTACAGTCATTCTAGGTTATAATAGTGTGAATGGCATCTCATGATTTTAATTTGCATTTCCCCAGTGACTAATGATGCTGAACATCTTTTCATGTGCTTGTGAGACATTATTACATCTTCTTTAGTGAAATGTCTGCATCTTTTACCAATTTTTAAAATTGGGTTATTTGTCTTATTAATGAGTTGTAGGAATTCTTCATATATTCTGGATGTAAGTCCTTTAACAGATGGGTGTTTTGCAAATTTGTTACCCTAGTATGTTGCTTATCTTTTTAATTTTTAATGGTGTCTTGTGAAGTGCAAACTTTTTGATATTTGATGAGGTCCAATTTGTCAACTTTTTCTTTTATTGACTGTGCTTTTGGCATTGTATCTAAGAAATGTTTGCCTAACCAAAAGTCTCAAAGGTTTTCTCCTTTCTTCTGAAAGGTTTATTGCTTTAGTTCTGATATTTAAGTCTATTTTGAGTTTTTTGGGTTTTTTTTAGTATGGTGTGAGGTGAGGGTCTAAATTCATCTTATTTTGATGTGAATATCCAGTTGTCCCGGAATCATTTGCTGAACAGGCTATCCTTTTGCCTTGGTACTTTTGTCAAAAATCAATAAATGATAAAGATTTATTTCTGGCCTCAATTCCACTCCATTGTTCTACATGTTTAGTCTTGTGGCAGTACCACACTGTCTTGGTAACTGTAGCTTTATAATAAATTCTGAAATAGGAAAGTCAAATACCTCTATGTTTTTTCCTTTTCAAAACCATTTTGGCTATTTTAGATATTTTGCATTGCCATATAAATTTTAGGATCTGTTTGTCAATTTCTGCAGAAAAACCAATACCCTTGAAATTTCGATGGGAGATAATTTTGAATGTATAGATCAGTTTGGGGAGAACTGCCTTAACAATATTATTCTCCTAATACCTCACTGTTTTTTAGATCTTTAATTTCCCTCAGCATTTTTTTTTTGTACTTTTCAGGGTGTATGTTGAAATTCCTTAGAGTTTTCTATACATTAGATCACATCATCTGCAAAGAGATAGCTTTAGTTCTTCCTTTCCAATCTAGATGCATTTCTTTTAATTGCCTGACTACACTGGCTAGAACTTTCAAGACTGGTGAGGAGAATAGATAAGATTGGACATCCTTGTCTTGTTCCTGGTTTTAGGGGGAAAATGTTTAGTCTTCCACTACAAAGTATGATGACAACTACAGGTTTATATAGATGCCCTTTATTACATTGTGGAAGTTCCCTTCTATTTTAAGTTTTTAGCATGAATGAGTATAGGGTTTTGTCAAATATGCTTTTTCTGCATCTTTTGAGATAAGAAGGTGTTTTTGTCCTTTATTCTATTAATATGGTATATTACATTAATTGACTTTTAGATTCTAAACCAAACTTGCATTCCTAGGATAAATCCCACTTGGTCAACGTAATCTTTTTTTAATATATTGTTGGATTCAGTGTGCAACAATTTTGTTGAGGACTTTTAATATTTATATTAGCCTACAATCTTCTGCTTCTCTGGCTTCGGTATCAGAGAAATACTGGACTCATAGAATGAATTGGTAAGTGATCCATCCTTTATTTTCTGGAAGAACTTGTGGAGTATTGGTATTATTTCATCTTTAAATATCAGGTAAAATTCACCACTGAAGCCATCTTGGCCTGTTCTTTTTTTCTCTTCTCTTTTGGGGGAGAGGGGGAAGTGAGATGAGAAGATTTTTGATTACTAAATTAATTTATTTATTATAGGTCTAATTAGATTTTCCATACCTTCTTGAGTCAGTTTTGAAAAATTTTTAATTTCTATAAATGTGTCCAGTTTATCAGGATTTATTTTAAATACCTCCAAAATTCAGTAGAGGAGAGGTAAGTGGGATAGAGAAAACAGCATTTGCAAAAATGTTGGTGCTGGTGATAACTACCCAGGGATTCAGTTTAGTATTCACTCTAATTTAGTGTATGTTTAAAATTTTCTGATAAATGTTTGTAAAAAATAAATTGCATTGTTATGGAGCAGCAACAATTAGAAAATTCAATTTAAAGAGATATTTATGGTGAGCTCTCTCCCACACACATACACTAGAGGAATATATACTATTATATTTTATATGATTGTGATATATCAATCAAATGATATATATCATTATATATGTGTACATATTTTTTCTATGATGAATATAAATCTACACAAAATTTATATGGAAGAGCAAAGACTCAAGAACACCCAAGATACTCTTAAAAAAACAACAAAGCAATAGAACAACTTGTTCTGATAAATAGCAAGTCTTATTATTAAGTATTTTAATTAAAACCATGTTGTATAGGTACAAGAATAGACAAATAACCCTCTGGGTCAGGAGAAAGTACGTCAGATCAGTAGGAAAAAGATAGGTTATTTAATAAGTGGTATTGGTATATAGAGAAGAGAGGAAGATCTGATAGAGACATGTAGGCTATCTGCAATATTCTATCTCTTAACCTGAAAACCAGGCTTATAGGTTTTATTCCTCTTCTTTTAAAAAATTTCATGATGAAAATTTCAAAGAAGTCTCAAAGAGAAAAAAAGAGATTAGTACAATAAACACATATAAAATTACCACTGAGATTTAACAATTGCCAACATCTTGCCATAATGCCTTCACTGGTTTTTTTTAAAGTAAACTGTTTTAAAGTAAATTACAGATACAATGACATTTAGCTATTCCATAAGAGTATTTTAGTATGCATCTTTAAAAATAAGGTCATTTCTCCACATAAGCATAACATTTTCATAATTAATAAAATTAACAATAATTCATGAATATATTGTAGTGCCTTCTCCATATTCAAATGCACCTAAATGTGTCAAATGTATTTGTTTAAGCCAGGATCCAATCATGGTCCATATGTTATATATGCTTATTTCATCTTGTAATCCTTTTACTTTTAAAATTGTGTCTACATTTTATGCACTTGAATTATTTTTCCCTCAACATTTTATTTTGGAAGTTATAAATCTTGAGACGTTGAAAAAATAGGACAACAAACACTTATATATTCTCTTTTATAAACAGCAAAATATCCTGCTGTATTTGGCTGTTTCCCTAAGTCTTGAGTGTGCATGGTGTGTGCACACATACAAACAACTTCCCTCCCCATTTTTGGCTAAACCATTTGAAGGAAGCCGCTGTGAATATCAGCATGCATTTACTGAGAATGAGGGTATTCTCTTAAATTTTACACTTTTCTGCATGTATACTTCATAATGTATGAATGACACCAAAAAAGTGGTAAGAAACTATTAAAAATTTCTTTCATGATCTTGGAGAAAGCCATATGTAGTTGACAAATTCAAGTATATAAAAAGAAGCAAACAAAAAGTCTTTGCCCAGAAGAAACTACCATAAGCAAAATAAACACAACAAAAAAAGCAATAATCCAATGAAAAACTATGCAAAGGATAAAAAGAAGCAGTTCATTAAAAAAAAACACAAATAGCTTTTAAACATATGAAAGATGTACAATCTCACTTTTCAAAAGGGAAATACAAATTAATGCTACACTATGTTGCCATTGATTGGCAAATCAAAAAGTTTTGTAACACACAGTGTTGGCATGTGTGTGGCATGATAATACATACTCTCAGTGGAAATGTAAATTGATACAACCACAATGGAGGTCAGCCCGGCAATTCATAAGAATGACACATGCATATACCCATTGGTGCTATCTGCATTTGGTGGAACAATTCCACTTCTGGGAATCTCTCCTATAGCTTTACTTGCACATATGTAAAGTTATAAAATACAAGGTTGTTCATTGTAGTACTATTTGTAAAAACAAAAGACTAGAAATAATAAATGTTCATCAATCAAGATTCTGACCGGTTCAATAAATTATATTATATCCACACATGTAGCATAAAAAAGGAATGAAGACCTTTAATTACTTATACAGAAAGACCATCAAGTTATATTTCCTCAAACAAAAATAAACAATGTAATAATTATACTATTCTCCTACTGGGATTTTTAAAAAGGGTAAAAAAATGCATGTTATTTTGCTTTTACATACATATTTTGTACACATGAAGTAGAAAACTGGATGGCAAGAGCAATAGGCTAGAAAGGAGTTATTCCATACCCATTTGTAGCTTAACATTATTATATTTTGAAATATTTAAAATTATAATAAAAAGGACGTTTAAAACACTGATTTTTAGTTAAACACAAATAACAAAAGTTACTAAATTAATGATATTGAAAGAAACAAGAAACTTACCTTTGTGGCTTCCATTATAATTTTGTTTATTTTCTCTTTATCTAATCCTTCCATCCCAGCTTTATTATCATTAAGTCCCATCCTAAGCAGAAGGTCATCTTTGTAACTGTCATTCTTTTCTTTTGTGCTGTCCATCGTGTAGATGTAACATTAAATGGCTTTTCTTATTACCTGAAAAAGCATACAAAATAAAAACTGCTTTTCAAAGCATTGGGGATGGGAGGGAGGTAGACATTTAAAAGTTAAAATAATATAGAAATCAGCAAAACAAATAAAAAATGATGGTTAAGAATTATTAGCTACTGAGAAATTATTATTCAGCTTATAAAATAACTATTCCAAGATTATTGTGCTATTACAGAGAAAAAAGGAATTAACATTTCCTGCAAGTTCTGTTCCAGTCACTATGCTTGGTGCTTTTCACTTGAACCTCACACAGCAGTCCTAAAAGGTAAACATTATCCCCAACATCCAAAGAAAAGAAACCTGAGACTTAGAACATATCTACTGACACAAATTTGCTAATAAGTGACAACTTCTGTTTTGAAACCCAGGCCTGAGTTTCCCTGTATGTTTTCCCCATATTAATACACCGTATAGGAAATAAATACAGAACAACACTTCCTCTACTAAATGTTTAGTTATTTGCATTTATTACCTACTGCATGCAGAACTCCATTCTTATTGCAGTGAAAAAATATGGAAAAATAATGATCTATTCAGTTTCAGGAAATTAATACATTTTACAATGTCATATCACTTTAAGATTAAGAAAAATCTTTCAAGTAATAATTCTTTAATACCTTATATAGTTCTTTATAATTTACCCTCATATACACTAGCTTTAAAAATTATTTATAATAACCATGCATAATAGACTTGCATGTTAGGAAGAAAGAAATTGAAATTACAGGAAGGTTGAATGAATTGCCCATTATAACTCTGCTAAGAAACAAAAGAACTGTGACTTGAATGCAAGTCTTCTTACTCAAAGTCTAATGAAGCCACTTTTACATCACAGCTGCCTCCAATTTGAGGTTCACTTATGCTGTAAATAAATGACCAGGTGAACTGCTGCCATGAACTGCAACAAATTATGACAGTGATTTCTTATTTACATATTTTAGAGCTCATTTATTTTTACCTTTATCTAGTTAACAGCCATCACCATACATAGTTAAAAGCCATCACCATACATAGTTAAAATTTTTTTCTTGTATAACTTTTAAGATCCATTCTCTTAGCAACTTTTAAATATGTAATACAGTATTATTAACTATAGTCACCATTCTGTACATTATATCCCCGTGACTTAATTCATTTTAAAACTTGAAGTTTTTACCTTTTGACCACCTTCAGACACTTTACTCCTCCTTCACTCTCAACCACCAATCGGTTCTCTGTATCTATGAGTAGTGTTTGTTTTTTTTTAAAGATACTACGTAAAGTATTTGTCTGTCTTTGTTATTTTTAAAAAAATTATAGGAAGGGAAGGGAGGGAGAAAGAGAGGGAGAGAAACATCAATGTGCGGTTGCCTCTCACGTGCCCCCCAAGGACCTGGCCTGCAACCCAGCCAAGTGCCCCAACTGGGGAATCGAACCAGCAACCCTTTGGTTCAAAGGTTGACGCTCAATCTACTGAGATACACCAGACGGGGCTTTTCTTTGATTTATTTCACTTGGCATAATGCCTGCAAGAGGACCTTTTCTCAACATTGCTGCCATTTTTGGCACCAGCAAAGAATGAAAAAAATTGTGAAAGAGAATTTGAATACTGTGATTATTAGTAACAGTTCCATTAGAAAAAAAAAAATAGTGCATATCAAAGTAGTTCTCAATCTTTGGTGTATGTTAGACCCACCTGGAGAAATTATAAAACTCCTGATACCCACATTGTATTTCATACCAAATAAATCAGAAGGTCCTGTAGTAGGAGCCAAATATCAGCATTTTTAAGAGATGCTCAGGTAATCCCAATGTTCCGCAAAGTACAGAAACCACCAGTGATATTGTTTCTCAGTGCACAAGGGAACGGAGGTTAGTTTTCTGTGTTTATCATTTGAATTTTTTTCTCTTTAGCTATCACATTCAGCCTAACATTACCTGATATTTTGCCTTATGCTTTAGTAATCTAAATACCTGTCATTTTCTAGTAAAACAGGTATGTAGTTCATTCATAATTTCCCCAAGCCAACACTACTGAGGAGTGAAGAGGCTAAATGCAGGTATCTGCATTTAAGCTGCCTTGTCCTTTAAATGATGAAAGGAAAACAAACATTAAATGAATGCTTACTACTTCGCATATGGTATACTATTAGGCCAAAAACTCTGAGAAGAATTGAGTTTAGTTCTTAATTAGGTCAGGAGAACTAGGCTGTCAGCAATACTGGCACCAGGAAAAGTTGTGGTAGTTAAAGTTAGTTTTCTAAAGTTAGTTGTTGATGCCCAGTTACCAGCCAATTTATGTCTGTTTCATGGGCATGGGCTTACTATCATCTATAGGCTAAGACTTCCAAGTTTGAAGCTCCAGTCCAAATGCACGTCTGACATCTCAAGTTTAATATGTCCAAAACTGATCTTTTCACATGTCTCTATCCTCCAAACCAGATTCAGGTGCAGCCTTCCTCATCTCAGTCGAAGGCAAGTCTAATCCCTTCCAATTGCTCGTGCAAATAACCCTGTAGTCATTCTTGACCCCACTTTTCTCATACGTCTCATATCAAAACTGTCAGGAAATCCTGTGAGCTCGGTTTCAAAATGTACCCTGAATTTAACCACTTCTTGTTATTTTCACTCTAGTCTGAACTACCATTATTATCTCTTCCCTGGATTATTGCAATATCCTCTTAAATAGTCTCTTGTTTCTGCCCTTTTCCTCCTACAGTCAATTATCAATACAGTAGCCCAAATGATTCTTTTAAATTACAAGTTACTCCTCTTCATGTTACTCCTCTGCCAAAAACTATACAATGGCACCTCATTTCACTCTAGAATAAACCGAGTCTTTAACAATCCGGGTCCCAGTTACCTGTTACTTGTCTACCCTCATATTCAATTTATATCATTTTCTCATTCTTTTATTCACATACCAAAGTCACATAATCACACTAAAAGATTGGGAGAAAAACTACTTTTCTGAAGTTAATAATTTAAAAATATTTGTAGTTTTTCCTTATTTCAACATTAAATATGTAAGGAGGTCAAGTATATGGGCTTAAACAACCTCTAATTTTATAACCCTTATTTTCCTAAGATGGTTTAATGGTTAAATTGGTTTGTTAAAGCTTTGGGGACCTGTATGAGAAGATAAGAATATTCTGAATTTATATAATAGAATGCTTGCTAGGCTCCATTAATATTCAAAAGATTCTAGCTTATATTTATTTTTGGGAAATTAAGTTGCTTTGTTAAATTTAATTTATTTAATTAAATACTTCCCAATTACATCTAAATTTAAGAAAAATTATTATTCTGTAATAAACAAGGTAATAAGCAACATACTAAGTTTTAGTATACTTGGGTCCCTATCAGTTCCTTTTGATACTTTCATTTACGTTACTGTGGTAAACCTGTTTGTTGTTTGATTGTTTAGTGTTTCTGTTATTTACAAATTTTTAAAATCCCTCATTAGTCCTGGTTATATCTGTTCTTCCCATTAGTTCCTGCTGAGTTTCTTTATCTGGATATCCATAAATTGAAAGGGGAAGCTTCTAGCAGAGATGATCATATAACATGATAAAGTGTGAAGATTTTCCCTATTTTTCTGGGATGTGAGATTCAATACTACAAGTGGCTTTAGGGAAGCAGTATATAAAGTCAGTGATTACACAGTGTTTGCTACATGATAAACTCACTCAATAGTTGTTAGTAAGTTAAGCAAATTTTCAGAGCTGTGAAAAATCCCTTGCCTTACTTTCATCTCTTTAAGATAAAGAGACTATATAAGGTAACAGGGTACACTGTAAGTAAGCATCCTTGAGAAAATGTCAAAGTTCACATATCATACAATTGAATTTTGTTTTCCTTCCAAAAAAGCATTTGTCCTATGATTACTATGCACTATCACATATAAAGTCCCGAAATCTATGAATGGATATAACTGTGACTTTATAAACAAAAAGAAATTTTGAAAAACAAAATGGTCAAACCTTTTTATAGCTTGATATTACAGAATAATCTGTTTCACTTCAACTCAGAAGCGCAAACTGTAATGCACAACTCAAAGGAAAGAACTCTGGTTCTTGTGGTTAAGCGCATTGTTTAAAAGCACATTTTCCCTGGAAATACTCAAATTCTTCTCAGTCTGATTCTACCACTGACTGTTCAGGTTACCACTTAAAAAACATAAGGCCAACCAATGCTTTTGGTGGTAGTAAGAATGGAAAATTAGGATTTTTCAGAAGGGACTCTAAGGAAGAAGTTTTTGCGTGGTAGGTCCCACTTACCTATTAAAAAAAGCACACAAAACTATGTAAACAATATCACAAGCACTAAGCATATCGACCAAAGTCACCTAGAATTAATTTATCAGAAAATGTGCATTTCTCTTATACTAATAAGAGAAAGAGAGGGAGTGGAGTAGAAAAAGAAAGAAGAGGGTGAAGAGGAGAAGGAGGAAAAACTAAACTATAGGGAAGTTCTTAGGTAGACCTTGTTTCCTATTTCTAATATGCTATAAATAACCAAGCCCAAAAGTCTCCCAGAAAAAAACCTATATGTTTTAAGAACAAAAATTATTTTTAAACCCTCCAAGTGTTCAAATATTTAATGTTTGTTTGAGCAGATTAAGCATCCAGCACAAAACTTCAGACTGTGATTACATATATATATTTTACTATCTAAACTTAAATACAATAAATTAAATTAAGAATATTACCTTAATTTTAAAGTAGTAATTTTCAAATTAATGTCTGGATTACAGATTTCTTTTTTCAGCTTCATTTCTTATAATTATTTTTAGTTTTCAAGAAAATAAAAAATCACAACCCCAAGACTTTAACAGATTATGTTCAATATTTCTTTCCAATTATTTTATACACACATATGTGCACACATACACTCAAACCACATACCCACAATTCTTATAGGATGGGAATAACTATATTTTAGCTTTAACTTTTACTATCTTTACCAAAAAAAGTACAAAAATTTAAAAATTACTTTAGAGTGGATTATTTGAAAGATTTTAAAAATGTGCATGTATCACTGAGAGAAATAACTAAAATAATGTAAACCCAAAGATCCAAACCAAGGATACATAAGCTGAAAGAAAAGTCAAGTTTTCACCGAGGACATAAAGACTACTCTATAAAATTTTGAGAATTGCGCACATATTCTTTTCAGGTGCCTTTTTCCTTCCTGTGTTTTCTATTCATTTAACTTATTCCGAAGAAGAATGGGGAGAGGCAGTCAAAAAACCTACACTCTACCTAATCTTAGAGACATAAAAAATTCACTCTTATAGAATCATAAATTGAAATTATTTGCTTCTTTAGTACAGAATGGAAATTATCCTGACACAAAACACATTAACTAAAGTGTCAATTCAAAAGTAAATTACCCAAAGTCAAGTTCCTATTTTGATGATGAGTTGCATATTTTGTAAAAAGCCTGGCAGGTTCTATAGCAATGAAAACTTTGCTTCTACTAAAAAATAAACACACTCAGGACTTTAACAGTTGTGAAAAACTAAGTTTATATCTTAGAGAAGTTGGTCGTTTCTGGGGTGTTGATTCATTAACACGAAGGAGTTGGGCTGAGAGGTTCTTTCTTTGGGTACTAGAGCAAGTCAGCAAAAATACTTAAACAGCAGGGATAACGAACAGACTAATTTCGTTTTAGTTGAAGTACATAGTAAAGTGCACAAAGCTTAAAAGATGGTATTTAGATACATATGTTCTTAACAAAAGGAGGAAAGGGTTCTTCTATGGTACCTTTTTAGGTACTGTAATAATTTTTTAAAATTTTTAAATACTTATTGATTTTAGAGAGAGAGGAATGGTGGGGGTGAGAGAGAGAGAGAGAGAGAGAGTGTGAGAAAGAGAGAGAGAGAGATTTATTGTTCCACTTATTTATGCATTCATTGGTTGATTCTTGCATGTGCCCTGACCAGGGATGGAAGCTGCAACCTTGGGGTATCTGGACGATGCTGTAACCAACTGAGCTACCCAGCCACGGCCAGCACAGTAATAATTTTTTAAGTTTTATACAAATGTTACCATTTTAATATAAAATTACATAAAAAGCCAGGATAATAAGATAGGGTTACACTAGTACTGGAAAATTGAGCCATTATACTATTTATCACTATACTGTGTTGTGTTCTACATTATTGAAAGGAAAATATTTTAAAAATAAATTTAATAAATTGTACAGAAAGAGTTGTACAAGATATTATTTTATTTTCCTACCCTGGAAAAATTATCCTTTCAATTACCCCCTCTGACAAACTGCTCCAGAGTTTATGAGTTTTAATCTTGACATTATTTGATTCACTGCTGATTTCTTAGGTTTCTTACAGCTCCAATAGTCTATGGCAGGAGTTAAAAGCACTTTCACAACCTAACTCTTGGCAAATGAAATCTTAAGTAAAACCTCAAACTTTTCTTTAAATCTTTGTTCTAAGAATGCTGTGGAACCCTCCTACAACTTCTGCATATGTATTCTATCACTAACGTAAAAGCATAAATACATAGCCTACAGAAAAGGGAAAGTTAACATTAACCTTCTTTTCTTTGGTTTTCCTAATTCCTTAGAAATATCTATTGAGCCCTGATATACAATATATTGAAATTGTTACCAACTCCAAGAGTGCATTAATAGTTTCCAGATAACTTGTCTACTATTGACGACTTTTGAAAGGTGGTTTCCAAAGAAGTCAGGCTCTGAAAAGCGTTACTGTTATGCTTTTTTTACTGATCTTATACAATGCCTGAGAACCAGAAATAAAAAATTAATGGGAAAACAAAACAAAACAAAAAAAACACCAGCAAGAAGTTGTGACTTTGGAGTGACTGACCTAAAACGATTTAATACACACCCACATACCTTCCCCTTGCTGTAATAAAGCAAAACTCCATAATAACCTGTTTAAAAATCAAATACTGTTAAAGGCCTTTGGTTTTAAAACATTTACAACCAATTTACAAACTATTATTAACACTGTGTTATGAAAATATATTTAAACAGATATGATATAGAACAGCATCTGATAACAAAAAACATCTGGAATTTGCATTAAATTAGCAAAAATATTCACTCTCAATTCATGAGATGATCTTTCCTCTTTCCAGGGTTATATGCTATAACTGGAGGGATGGAGGTAATAATGGTTTTTATTTAGTAATATTTGTTTTGAAGTTTCAAATAACATTAAAGAAGCTTTGTAAAAGGAAGCATTGGTTAAAAAAAAAACTTGCGAAACGCTGAGCTAGAATAATCTATTAAACCATCATCTGTTATAAAATAATTTATGTTAGCTAAAGAGAACTATTAACTCATAAAAGGAAAAGCAGTCCAGATTTACTGATATTTACTTTTTCCTTAATGAGAACTAAATATGCTTACTGCTTATTTTAACCTACAGAAGACTTAATAAAAAGTTCAGTTCCAGGAGGCATTTTGATACAGTACAAAGAGTGTATGCTTTGAAGCCCGATAGTTCCTGGATTTAAATTTAAACTCTGAAACTTAATTAGCTGTGCCTTCTTGGTCAATTTGTGTGATTTCAAGGTTTATAAATCTTGGTCTCCTGGTCTGTAACACTTACTTTCCAGGGTTATTGAGGGTTAAATGTTTCATATGTAAGAGCCCCTAGCATAAACACATGGTGAGCATCCAATGTTGTGGATTCTCTCCTATCACTTTCATTCTTACTATTCCTCTAAAATGTGACTAAGCCTACAGGGCTGGCTGCGAACACGAGCATGTAATTGAGAAATAATAGAAAAACAAGAAAAATCACCATTCCTAAATAAATGACAAGGGGAAAAAAAGTCACCCACTACCAACACATATGCAAAATGTTAGGTGTAACTTAAGGAAGTCAGAAAGAACAAACAACCAGCAACCTCCCATCCTTCACTATCCCCACCTCAGAGCTTATGGAAATCAATAAACCAACAAGAGAATATTCTTCATGGCTTTAAGGCTTTACTATTGGCATGATCCTAAAATTCAAAGCAAGGTACCAAACAGTTACTTCAAGTCAATGAAAACAATATAAAGGAAACCAAGAGTTCATATACACATGAAATTTCACCATTAGTATCTAATGTTGAGTTTGATCTCATAATGCTTAACTGTATGAATGCACTGACATAATGTGTTTGGCATGACTGATTTAAAAATCATATATATTACTGTCTAAAATATATGCAGAAAAACTTTATATTAATGAAGCTTGAAAATATATGCATTTTAAATGTAAAAAGTCAAAATAATATACTGATAAGAATAACCCTAGTGGGTGTAGCTCAGTGGATTGAGCATCGGCCTGCGAACCAAAGGGTTGTCGGTTCTGTTCCCCAGCCAGGGCACAGGCCTGGGTTGTTGGCCAGGACCCCAGAAGGGGGCGCATAAGAGGCAATCAAACATTGATGTTTCCCTCTCTTTCTCTCTTCCCCTGCCTAAAAATAAAATAAATAAAATCTTTAAAAAAATCAAGTTCTGAGTAAAGTTTTAAATTAAATCTCAGAATATCCCCAAGAAAATTTCTAGAACCCTAGTTTAGAATGTGCATATTTTAAAAATGTAAACACCTGACAAATGCTTATATTAACAGATAATTTTAATCCTTTAATCTAAAAATGCATTTGGTATTATATAATCTTCACAGGTAAGTAAGACACATCTCTGTGTGTGGAGAACACCACACTTTTCTTAGAAAACAGAAAGTGAATCCCATGCCTTAGCTTCCTTGTGAAATTTCGCTTTTTGATTATCATTATAATACTTGTTGTCAATGTCTCTACCTCCCTGACCAGGCCTCAAAGGGTTAGGAGCCAAGTAGATTCTAAAAACACCCATTTATTTCAATAAAGATTAGACAAAGATAGCTTATTACCTCCTTTACATAAAAGGTTTAGAGCTAAGAATAATAGTAACCTGGGTTTGGGATTTAAAATCTGGCTTCTTGCTATGTGACTATAATTTCTAAAAGGTTAAAATAAAGCATTAGTCTATATTAAAGTAAGAGCTTAAATTAATCAGATTTCAGAATTTTAAATCATAATAGTATTAGCATATTTACAAAACCTAAGGTAATTTTTTTTTTATCCTCATCCAAGGACAGGCTTATTGATTTTAGAGAGAGAAAAAACATCGATGTGAGAGAGAAACACTGACCAGCTGCTTCTCCTGCGTGCCCCAAATGGGGCCTGTACCTGCAACCTAGGCATGTGCCCTGACACGGAATCAAACCCGCAAACTTCTGGTTTATGGGACGATGCTCCAACCAAGTGAGACACACAGGTCAGGGCTAAAACCTAAGTTAACCTTAATCACTTTGCCAAAACCACTTGCACAATGCCAGTAAATTATTATGATTAACTCTGACCCCATTATTAAATCCGCACATGGTATAGCATTATGAAAACTGGTCAAATGTTGGCAGTAGCTTCCAGCACATGAAGCATTCATTTGTAGGCTGCCACACTGAAAACACTAAAAAACAAAATTTCATCTACAAATGAACTTTGCACACACTAACACTACCCAATGAATTATCTTTAATGGTACTCACAGATGCCAGAAAAACCAGGTACAAGAAACCAATGCTAATGTGTAATTGACCCACTTCTTACAAACGGAATATAGCAGAAGCAGAAGTGATGCCATATCATGCCTAAATATCGGTTATAAAACAATGTGACTTCCATCTTTGAAGCTCTCATTCTTACTTGGATTACTCATCTGAGGAAGCCAGCTCTTTGGAAGTGGATCCTCCTCCAGTGAAGTCTTCAGATAAGCCTGGACAAGTTTGACTGCTACCTTACAAGATACAGGAACACAGCTAAGCAAAGTTGGGATCCTTGATCCACAGAAACTGTGAGATAGTAAATTTTAGCTTATTCTCACATTCTGTGATTATGTCATTACAGGTTAGTGCTGATCCACAGGCCACATTTTAACTAGCACTACCATAAAAAAACTGTATTAAAGATTATTGTTTTCATTTGAATAGAAGAAAATTTAAAACATACTAATAAACTGATCCACTGAACAACTTTTATGCCACATGACTATTTTCTCCTAGAATCTGTGAATAAAAAAAATAAGGCAGTATTTTTTGCAGTACTTAGGACATCTAAAATATAGATTTCAAGAGAACAAAGAACTGATACAGTTCTAGGCCACTGAGACTGCTTTTTAATAAATGTATATTGAATGAATGAATGATGGGCAGATTAATAGAAAGGAATAAAATTAATAGTAATACCTCAGTTAAGTATTTTTAAATGTAATAACTGTGAAGTTAACATTTATGCACATTAGTCTATTTAATCTTCATAAGAGATGAGGGAACTAAGGTGCAGATTTAGTAGGTACCTTAGATAAGATCTTACAAACTAGGGACATATTTCCAGTCTGGCTTAAAAGTTATCACTCTTACTATAAACACAAAGCAGCTAAAATAGAAAATTAGTGAAATCTTACCGAAAAAGATGAAACAATAGTTGTTTTATTGACTGATAATGGAAGTAAAATAAAAGTGGTATGAATAATAGATAAAATATCATACATTACTGTAATAGAACACACAATTTATATCTAAATTTAGTTTTAAATGACATCATGATTCTGAGAACTCTCTAAGTCTTCAAATGAAAATATGAAACAATTATAAGGACCTCAAATAAAGTTCTGAAAATATGTTCGTTCAGATTTTTCTAAAAACCATGAATTTTTAGAGAAACATTCATAGATGAGGTTTCTTGAGTATCCTAAAATGTGAGAAAGGTTGCACAATGAAAAATACACCTGGAGATCAGCTGCAGATCTGAAGAACAATTTCTTGAATAATCATGGCATCTAACACAAACAGTTCATTTTTACCACGTATTGCCTTACCTAATAACTTAAATAAAAAACCATTAGTAATAAAGCCCTGTATTTCTACGTAAAGCAACACAGAAAATAAAGAAAAGCATTATTCTTAAAAAGAATGACTTTTTTCCTGAAAATGAGAGCTTCCTAAATCTTATCTTTGTACAAGTGAAAGTAACAGCGAAAGTGACTTCTCCTTTACAGTACTGTCAGTGGTTTCTTTGTTTTTCATGACATAGCTGGAAAAACTTAAAAACTTTTAAAATAAAAAACTTTTCTCTAAAGTTAGAAAAAATGAAACAAAAATAAAAATTATTAAATTCCACAAAGGTTGGCTACTTTGCTAAAAATATGTATGATTGGTAACTTTTTTTTAAAACTATACCATATGCCCTGGCTGGTATAGCTCAGTGGATTGAGTGTCAGCCTTCAAACCAAAGAGTTGCTGGTTTGATTCCCCAGTCAGGGCACATGCCTGGGTTGCTGGCCAGGTCCCCAGTAGGGGGTACGTGAGAGGCAACCACACATTGATGTTTCTTTCCCTCTCTTTCCCCCTCCCTTCCCCTCTGCCTAAAAATAAATATAATTTTTAAAAATAAAATAAAACCATACCATATGCCAGGCAGGTATGAAATGCTTAAGTAGCATTCTCTCATTTATTCTTCATAATTACTCACCAATTTAGACATTACCCCAATAAAGTATATATTAGTAAAATACATAAGGAAATTGCTTCACTGTTTTCTAAACCTCTTGTTATTTCCGTTAGGACCATGATCTTTCAAATTGTGGTTCCCTGTAGGTGGTATGTCATTTTTTTTCTGACTGCTTTCAAGTTTTTGTCTTAATCTTTGATTTTCAACAGTTTGACCATGATGTGGCGAGGCACAACCCATCCACCAAAGGACAGAGCTAGACCAGGTTTCTGCATTTGCTACAAACGCTTTTCTCCTGCTTCCTCTCCACCAGTCCTTTTACAAGTTTTCTCTGTCCATGATGTGTAGCAGGGCTGCCTTCCTCATCCCCTCCAACTCTCATATTGCGTATACTTATTGTTTTTCAATTTTTCCAAAATACCCCCAAATAGGGAAGAAAAAGAAGGCTTTCCATGGCTTCAAAAATTCCCAGTTCCTTTTTCAAGAATGTCACTTAGAAAAATCTGTTTGAATTATGTACCTCTTTTAACTTCCGTGTGCAATATGAAGCACTATACTAATCTTAATCACAAAATAATTAGGGTTCTCATTCCATAAAAAACTAGCAACAATCCCTAGAAAGAAGCAAAGGTCTTTTTGAAGAAGACCTTTGTCTCTGGTGTTCACCAATATTTCTTTATTGCTCACATCTCTTCACATGTCTGCTTGAGGGTGAAAGTAAATATTACTACATGTCAGGTATTGATCCCCTTGACTGCACTTGATTTTGGGTGATTTATAAAGTACGGTTCTTCTGTGAAACACTTGCTATAGTGGGATCTACATGATACCCATCCTTTTCTTATGTAAAAAAAAAAAAAAAAAAAGAAAGAAAAATTCTGTTATTTTAGGTATTTCTAACAAAAATGGCCTATTCAGATGTCCCAATGGGCAAATATTTATTACATACTTTATACATGAATTTTTATACATCTATTTTTAATGTAAAAATTTCACTAGATTAAGCAAAGATAAATGAACTAGTAATATATTAAGCTGTGCTTAAGTCTTTAAGATAAGTTCCTTATTTGGTCAACTCATTATTTTGGAATGAATTACAATGATTAACCCTTTCACCTGAGATAGGAAAAGGAAATACCAACTGTTCAGGTTTGGTTATGAAATAAAATTAAGAAGTGTAATTATATTAACCCTTGGTGTAACCACAAGGACCTATTAGACTCAATTTTAGTTTTTGAGTTTCTTTGAGTAATTTCATTTGAAACATTAATGTTTCATCTTATTTTTTCTCAGAAATCTTCAAAAAAACAACAATGATAAAAAAACTCAATTAATTCATTTTCTAACAGGCTAAAATTTACTCCATCTTGCAAAATTTCTATATGGATCTATTTTATCATCCCAGGAATTATGTAATCATTACTTATCAATTATTTTTAAGAGTTAAGCTAAGAAATAAAATAATAAAATAAAATAATAGAATCATCTAGATGGATGATCTAGTAGTAAAATAAATCATCACTATTACATCATCTTTCAGTTTTCTTATTGTGTTTTGCAGTATCAAATACTTGAAATAGAGTATAAGAGAAGTAGAGACACCATTTTTGCAGGAATTTTTTTTTAACTTGTTAAACATAGTTGAGAGTTCTGAATTTTTCATATCAGCAAAGAAAATTGACAGAAGAGATTCACATCATTAGACAAATCAAAAGATAAATGCAAAGAGACTAACAGCACTCTAGACTGTAACAATGGTGAAACTGACCTTATAAGCAAAATCTCAAAAATTTTCAGATGATTCAAATATATTTTCTGAAACTCAAGAATCAATGAGTAAAACAATGCATTTTTAAGAATAAAAAGCAAATATGGCAATCCCATCCAGTTAGTCATTCAACAGGAAGAATATCACAGAGCACTTTGCAACAAGAACTTGGAACACAGCATTTTGCTAACAGGATGTATGACAGTGTTCTTTCATCCTTTATGATGTTTGCGCACTAAAAGTTACATAAAATAGTTTGTAAGTAAGCAGGTGCTTAAGGTAGATGCATATAGAAAGGGAATAGGAGAGAATAGGTGACGTAGAAATGAAAGCTTATTGGACTTATAATTCTAACTGGTGTTTATAAATATAAAAATGAAAATGTTTTGCAATTATGGAAAGTGGTTGATTTCTTTTTAACAAGGTTATGAGATATGAAAGTTTTCAATGTCACTGCATTTTGACAACATAACTGCAAGAGTAAAAAAACTATAAGTAATGATAAGCCAGATCTATTAAAGATATATATTAAGCCCTGGCTGGTGTGGTTAAGTGGACTGAGTGCCAGCCTGTGAACCGAGGGGTCACCAGTTCAATTCCTGATCAGGGTACATGCCTGGATTGCAGGCTGGGACCCCATTTGGGGCACACATCAGTGTTTTTCCCCATCCCTTCCCCTCTCTCTAAAAATGAATAAAATCTTTTTTTTTAATATGCATATTAAATTTGGAACCTTTATTTACTAGATGGATAGTTCCAGGACCATGCACAACAGTTGATGAGCAGCTAGTTGCTTTAAAGGGACATTGCTTATTTTAGGGAAATGTGGAATAAAAATTTGAGTTTATTTAGGTTTTGATTTTGATTACAATTTCTAATGAAGTCACTATCTCTTCATTACTTCTCAAGATTATTAATAAATTATTCAAAAATATAAAAAATTTAAATGATGATAAATGTCAATGACTATTTTTCCAGAGTTAAATGAAAACATAATTCCTTTATCAACATTAAACAAAAGGAAAATTGCAACAGTCTTCAGAGATCACTTAAATTATTTATGGGTAATTAGAACATGGAAAAATGTAAACTGGCTATATAATAAGCTATTATTGCAGCTTAAAAATGTATGTGAATGAATTCTCTTTTAGGAACATTGTCAAACTAAAGAAAAACTGTGCAACATACTAGAATGTAATCTGGCTCTAACAGATGCTCAAACGTTTAATCATTTCAGGACAGTTTGGGATTTTTTAAATCTAAAATCAATTTTATATGTATTAAAGGTACATATTATAAGCCTCTGACGTTCAAAAGTCTGGACTCAATTATTCACCAACTATGGGCAACTTATTTAACTTCTTGAACTTTTATTTCTTTACATGGAAAATAAGGATAATGTCTACCCTGCAGAATTTTTGTTCAGAGTGAACACTAAACTTAACAATCCTAAAACAATGTTTGACATTGGGTAAGTCCTTCTTCCTTACAAAAAGCTATGATGGAATCTGGTTCTCTCTACTTTTTACTATGCTTCCAATTTTTCTTCTGGACTTTGTTAATTGCCATTCCTACAGCTTCCCTTCAACCATCAACCAACTAAACTTATTCCATTCATCCATAAACACTTCCTGAATACTTACTATGTAACATGCAGTTTTAAACCTTTACTTGACCTTTAATAATGTAACTGTTAAAAACATATCAATATCTTTATACACTTAACTATTGCCTATATTCCTAGATGTAAAAATGTTACAAACAATGGATCTATGGAAGATGTGGTATATATCTCATATTTATAGCACCCTAATCAGGATCATTGATCATACAGCAGATTTTAATGAAGATGAAGATAAACTGTATATTCATAAACTGTATCACCATAACAACGTGTATGTTCTATAACAATAATTTTCACAATATTTGACTAAGAAGAAGAGGATCTGAAATTATAGTAAAGTGAAACAATGAAAGGGCTGGGAAGTAAAAGAGGAAGCAAAACACATTTACAAAATAGCTATCATAAGGATTCTATGAATACTTAAAAATAACACATTGCTTTTCACACAGTATGACTAATATATTAACAAAATAATCTCTCAATGTAACAGCACAAGAAGTTGAAAGTTAGAGATTCGAAAGATTGGGAAAGAAAAAGAGGAAGGAAAAACACATTTACAAAACAGCTATCATAGAGATTCTACTAATACTTAAAAATAACACATTGCTTTATACAGTATGACTTTAACATATTAACAAAATAATTTCTCAGTGTAACAGCAAAAGAAGTTAAAAGTTAGAGATTCAAAAGCTTGGGGAAAAATGAAAAGAAAATGTGTACATGCAGAGGGGACACTAATATCACTGTTCATCTATCATAGATGTATACTGGGTACTGTTTAAAGGATTTTTTACTGTTATAGTGAAATCTAGAAAAGGCTTATCCCTGATACATTTTTATTCTACAAAACCAAATACATGTAAATGAAAGATAATGGAAAACAATTTCAATTTTATTTAATAGCAGGAAAGCATATTTCTGCTTAGAACATGCCTAGCTTGGCTTTCCTCTGTAAAACAGGAAACAGAATAAAAGCATAGCTCTTTCAATTTCTTTTTCTGAAATCATTGTCTTATTGCCAAATGTTAGAACTTTCTGTGGGATACAACATAGTCCTAAGTAAATATATGCAGTGCATTAAGGCATCAATTGTCCCTGGAGAGTTAAATGGTAAAAATCATCACACAAGGGAGTCTTAAGATATGTATGCAAAGTCATCTTATGGATCAGAGTAACAGAATAAGACCTGGTAGTATAAGCATAATACAACAATAATAATTGATAGTTATTAAAGAGTCTTTCAATCCAAATGGAGTGTTGGTGGTTAGAAACAGAACAAAGAAAAAGAAAGCAAGCAATATTGGTCATGCCTATTTAAATACCCATCTCCATAAAATGGATAACTAACTTAATGCTACTAACCATTTAGAATTATAATTATTCCCCTTGAAGAAAAACAAAAATATAAGACTGGGATGTATGAAATCAAGTCTAGATTTGAGATGAGGAGGTAAATACAAATCGCAGGTCCTGGTAAAATGGTGAAAAGATTAGGGGTACTTGGAACGCTGAGGTGGGAGAAAGGACTGAAGTCAGAATTATGAATAGGTATAACATAAGCTTCTCTTCTCTATCCCTGTGAGTCAAGTAAAACAAGACGGAAGGCATGTTATAAAGGTTCCATTTGTAAGTTATTTTTCTCCCAGCTTCTACTCTCACCTGCTCCCTCCCGTAATTTCCCCATCACTGCTGCCAATTACTGCTATGGCAGAAGAGAAATAAAGAAAGGGAAGATAGTAACAGGCAACAGTAATACACAACACATATAAGCAATGGTAATGCAGGGAATGGGGTGGAATGAAGAGGGAGAAAATTGTGCAGTAGTTCCCCCCTTATCAGTGGTCACCCATGGTCTGAAAATATTAAATAGAAAATTCCAGAAACAAACCATTGATAAGTTTTAAATTGCATGCCATTCTGGGTATCATGAAATCTCATGCCACCCCCTTCCATCCCACCAGGGATGTGAATCATCCCTTTGTCCAGTGTTTCTGTGATGTTCATATAGAACATGAAGATATTTTGAGAGAGACCAGTCACACAACAGTTACTAGAGTATATTGTTCTACTTTATTATTTGTTGTTGTTGTTAACCTCTTTCTGTGCCTAATTTATAAATTAAACTTTATCATAGGTATGTATGTATAGAAAAACACATAGTATATAAAAGGTCCTGCACTACCTTTGGTTTCAGGCATCTGCTGGGGGTCTTAGAACCCATCCCCCGCAGATAAAAGGGGACTGTGTACTAGCATATGCAGGAAGGACAGAGAAATTCTGCAGCTGTTTGGCTGTGGGAATCACTCACACATAAAGAATGCACATAAATTGGTCAGATTAATTACAAGGTTGCTTTTATTGAACCAAATTTTTATGATCACAGCTTTTGGTATTTTACTTAGCAACCAAAAAACCTTGTTCTACTGTTTAAAAAACTTGGTAGATCCTTTAAAGTTCCTTCGCTGACTAAGTATATTTAGGTTGCTTACACTGGATATAAATATATCTGTTAAGAGCTAAGTCTAACTAAAAAGCATTAACTTGGATGATATGGATATTGCCAGATGTTCATTATAGACAGGAAAAATACAATCTTTTTTTTGTACCAACACAAAAGATTAGGAGAGCAATCCCCTCAATATTCCTGCATTCACTTTACGCACATTTGTATACCACTTTTGTGAATATACTTCCAAAGATGGATTACAATAATTTTGTATAATGTCATAAAAGATGAATATATGCAACTTTCTTGCAGCTTCTTATATTTCTGAACCTAGTGTTTACAACATCAGAAATGGACATAGATGCATTCACCACATTTCACATAAATGAATATTGGATATACTTATGCAAATATCAGTTTAGCAATGCACATAAATAGCACAACTGGGATAGACATAGTAATAAAAAAGAGACTGGCTATATAAATAATGCCATTTATGAAGTTAGCATATATTAAATACACATCCAAAATTATGTGGTTATTAAGGATGAAGCCAGTTAGGATACTTGCTCACTCTGAACTCATTGTGGATCAACATAATGACAGAAATGACATGATTCTTTAATAGGCCTGGCAGAAACAGTGGCAGAGGCCAATGTGGTCAGTTAGTAGTCAAAACAGAAAACAAAAGTGCATTCAAAGGTGGCAAGCAGTACAGGCTACACTGAAAAAGGCAGAGAGGCTTGCAGAGGAGCATTTAAATCTTTTAAATTTCTGAACTTCATTTAGGGAACGTGTTGATAGTCAACACATAGTAACAAATCAAAAAAGAGAAATCTATCAATTTATAATATTTTTAATGTGACAAGACTCATTAACTAGTTTACATGATAACTTGGCGGAAAGGGATCAGCAAATAAGGCTAATCCTTTTTCTTTAAAATTCCAAATAGTGCCCTGGCCAGGTAGCTCAATTGGCTAGAACATCATTCCGATATGCCAAGGTTGCAGGCTTGATCCCTCGGCACATACAATACAACAATCAACCCTTCCTCTCTCTCTGAAATCAATAAATAAAAATGTAAATAAATATAATTAATCAATAAAAATAAATAAATAAAAAAATCCAATTAGCCATTATTTTAACTAAAAAGGCCTGGGGCAAGTGGCCTACAGAGACCCAGTAAAAGTAGAATTGGAGACAGAGCTGGAGAACAGTGTTTATCACTGCCAGATAGTAGGAGTAAAGGTTACTCTTTTACTTCTTTACTTCTCTCAACTTAGAGAACACCAGTTCAGTTATTCTAGTTAGATGTGTAACTTTCTTACCTTGTTTTCTATTATAAACTCCTTGAAGGCAGAATCCCCGAAGCACCCCCTTTTGATAATCTTTTACTATCTTAAAATCACCCACAGTAGTCAGCATAACATATTGCATATTATGTGCTTTTTAAATTAAATTATTAACTGAAAGATAAGGTATAATGCATTAGTTATACTGAGTGCCATCTATGTAGTGAGCACTATTCTAAGGACTAAGGATAGAAAAAAGTTATGAAGAAAATGGATGAAAAAATAAAAATTGTTGTCTCCATGGAACTCACATTCTAGTGGAAGTAATATATGCAGTCTAATACACCCATTTAAACATTTATCACATACTATTATGTGCTATGTCCTATGTGCTGGTTGACAATGGGATTTTCATATATGTTAAATGGATTTTTTTCCCCTCAGAATGCCCTCCCTTCCCCCAAAGTTAGAAACAGACTCTGAAATTATATACACTAGATATGTTGTTTCTAGTTGGCCTCCCACTCCCAAAAAACCACAGAAGAGGTAGCTTTATATTTTACACTTTTGGGAAAAGCTGATTAGAGCATTGGCTGGCCAGCTACCTGTTTCTTTTAAGAATCTGAGCTAAGTCTGTGAAAGATGATCTCACTTATATGTGGACTCTAATGAACAAAATAAACTTAATGAACAAAATAGAAACAGAAGCATAGATAATATAGGGAACATAGTGACAGATGTCAGAGGGGAGGGGAGTGCTGGATGAAAGAAGGTGATGGGATTAGCCAAAGAACATATATGCATGACCCATGGACATGGACAACAGTGTTGGGGATTGCCTGAGGGATTGGGTGGAGGTGAGCAAAAGGGTAAAAGCAGGGACAACTGTAATAGCATAAACAATAAAATACAATTTTTAAAAAAAGCATCTGAGCTAGAAGACATTAAGATGATCCTGAAACCGACAGGTACTTAAACCAAGTTTGAACAACATGCAAGATGAGAGCTGAAAGAGACAGAGAAACAGAGATTGAGAACACAAGATCACAGAGATACTACCACAGCAGAGAGACGGACAGGAAAACACTAGGTCCTCATTTTCCAAGTTTTCAGTATGTATAAGGCCTTGCGGAGGATTCAGAGACTTCAACAATAACTTTCTCTTATTTCAGCTACCCTGAATTTATTTCATGCTCCTAGTCAAAAAAGCCTTGTAGGACCAATAATAGTAAAGTATCTAATTGGTCAACCAAAATAAAGTGTTCACTATTCCCAGTGTGGGTTCATTCTGAAACTATATATAAACTCCTATCACAATCTCCTTTCAATAGCTTACTCAGATGCCATCCTACTACCACCATGTCTTCATTTGGGGAGGGAAACCTCAGACACACTATACTGGGGAGTATAAACTAGCATCCTCTTGGAGAACAATTTGCGGGTATCACACTCTAAAATGTACGTATTCTCTACTTCAGCAGTCCACTATTAGCAATTTACTCCTCCCAAAAGAGCTACACAAGTGTACAAGAATTGAACAGGTGTTCTGTATATTTTTGTAATAGTAAAATATAAAAAATTTTGATCACTCTTCACTAGAGGGATTCTATGCAGTCATTAAAAAGAAGGCCATGAAATACACATTTACAATATACTGTAATATTTAAAATGCAATTTATACAATGGTGTAAATAGTCTCTCTCTCTCCACATGTATGTTCATATTTTGAAAATCATAAATAGTGCTCTCAGGAAAAAACAATGAAGAAACACAGTTAGAAAAACAAGTACCATATTTCATTGCTTCAGGGATACACATATTTTTTTTTACATTTTAACATCTCTAAAATTGGTCTGCTTCACATAATCCTTGTCAGTAAGGTAGCAGTTGTGACATAATTATCATTACCTATGAATCAAAACATGAAGAATAAGTGTCAGCTTGGGGAAAAACCTGAAGACAATGATGGAGCAGTTTAAAGAAATGTTGTAGTCATCAATTTTCTTGATTGTGAAGAGGGAAATGCATGGAAAAACAACTCAGAATTGAAAATTAATTTAGAAGACTGTGAACATGGAGAGATTAACTAATTCTTAACTGATTTATAACACTCATAATTACCTTTTCTTCTATCACAAGGGATACATATACACATGTACACACATATACCTATATAGATACAGTTTTTTCTTCATACAAATCAGCATGAAGAAGAAAATTCAAATGGTCCATAATTTTACCATCCAGGTAATTATTAAAGACATTAATAAAGGGTTGTACTAGTCACATGCTGTACTTTGCTCATTTATCCTCTAGTGTTTTAGACTGTTGTTCTTCATAGAATATTACCTCCGTGACATAGATTAACATTTCTAAGTATGCAAAATCATACTTCTTATGGAAATCCCCAATTTTTAACTCATTGTTTCAATTTGAAAAAGCAGTATAAAGAACAATTAACTTCCCAGGTTAGCTAAACAGGACTATATAACTCAAAATGCATTCATAAGATAACAAATACTGTGGGAATACGGAACCTATAAGCTCTGTTATAGACTAAATTGTGTTCTCACACTATTCACATTTGAATCCCTAACTCCCAGTGTGACTGTATTTGAAGACAGGCCCTATAAAGGGTTAATTAAGGTTAAGTGAAGTCATAAGGGGGGGACCCTCACCAATAGGATTGGTGTCCTTATAAGAGGAGGAAGGACGACCAGAGCCACCCAGTCTGTGATATTTTACATGGCAGCCTGAGCTGACTAATAAAGGGTCATTTTAGCATTATCTTTACCAAATTAATATTTTCTATTTCAACTTGGGACATCCTGTCTTGCTATATAGTTCTAGCGTCAAGAACAAATATTCCCCTTCATTCCTCTACCTGTTGATCAGTAAAATCGCAAACATTCTTAATTCCAATGCCTTGGTTGTTAGTTTAGTTTAGTTTAGTTTAGTTTAGTTTAGTTTTGTTTTGTTTGGCTTCTGTGTCTTGGCAGTGAGAGTGGAGGGCCAGGATGAAGACTTTGGAATTGATGTTTAGTGGAGATAAAAGCTGAGAGAATGAAGTGATGTGGAAGATAGGGTTCCAGTGGGGTGAGAATGAACACTGGAATCAGGATATTTGGGCTCAGACTGCAACTCTGCTCTTTACTAGCTATATGCCCTTCGGAAAGTTATTTAACTTCTCATGGATCAGTTTGTTCATATAAAAATATCAGGAATGGAAATAATAAATTCTACATTGGGGATAAGTAAAACAGCATAAATTGATGATGTTCAAAATCATTAGCTGGTAAGACCATAGTTGCTCTGATATACTTATCTACAGTATATATTATTTATTTACATGATTTCTCCTTTCAGAGAGGTTTCTGAAGCAAATAGTTAATCTTTGAAGTCATATGGATCTGCATTCAAATCCTAATTCTGCCAATTAGAAGCTATATGACACTGGGTTAGCTCCAGTTTCATTATCTTTACAATGAGGCCAAGAATGTTTGCTTTAAATGAGTCAGATTAGGTGTATAAAGTGCCTGGCCAAAGATAAGAATACTGTAAATATGCTATTTTCTTCACAAATTAAGTACTTTCTCAATCCAAATCCCTATAGAATTTTTCATGCAATTTGACAAGCTGTTCTAAAATTCATCTAGAAGAGAAGGTACACAAAAATATCCAAATCCAAATGAACATTGGGAGAATTTTGGAGATACACACACACACACGAAGTTAAGTAATTAAATCAGTATGGCACTAGCATAGGTATAGACAAATAGATCAATGAAAAAGAATGAAGTCCAGCTCACCAATTCCACTTCTGGATATTTATCAGAAGAAACCCAAAACACTAATCTGAAAAGACATATGCACCATATGTTAACTGCAGCATAATTTACAATAGCCAAGATATAGAAGCAACCTAAGTGTCCATCAGTAGATGAATGGATAAAGAAGTGGTACATATATACAATGGAATATTACTCAGCCATATAAAGGATGAAATCTTGCTATCTGCAACATGGATGGACCTAGAAGGTATTATGCTAAATGAAATAAGTCAGATAGAGAAAGACAAATACAAATGATTTAACTTATATGTGAATCTTTAAAAAAAAACCAAAATAAATTAACAAACAAAACAGCAACAAAGTCAAAGATACAGAGAACATTTTGATGGTTGCCAGATGGGAGGGGGTTGCTAGAGGGAATGAGTGAAAAAGGGGAAGGAATTAAGAAGTATAAACTGGTAGTTACAAAACAATCATGGGAATGTAATGTATAGCACAGGGAATATAGTTAATAATATTGTAAAAACTATATATGATATCAGATGGATACTAGCTTTATCAGGGTGATCATTTCATAAGTTATATAAATGTCTAATCACTGGGCTGTACACCTGAAACTAATATACTATTACATGTCTATTATAATTGAAAAATTAAAAAACGTTAAAAAAAGAATAGAATCCAAAAGCAGATATATGTACACACACACACACACACACACACACACACATCGATTTTACATGTCACACAGATACAAGGATAAGAATAGACTATTCACTAAAGTGTTGGGCCAAGTGGCTGTCCTTAAAAATCAAATTCCTACCTCATTCTATATACAAAAATAAGTCCCAGGTGGATTCAAGTTCTCAAAGTTAAAAAAAAATTACCAAGAGAAATATTTTTAAGAAAGTTGGAAAAGGCTCTAAGTAAGAGAGACAACTCAGAAGCTATCATTCTTACCATAGTATAAAGAGAAAGGACGTGTATTTTATTATTGTATTGCAGTTTCTTCCCATCAACTGAAATGAAGTGAATGCCCACCTCTAATGTGGTGTTCTATTCTAATCAGTATATAAAAATCCTTCTTCAATTAAAAAACAATTTAAATAGTCTTATAAATATGAAAGAAGATTGTGGCAAGTATCTTTTTAAAAAGAAATTTCTTGACACCAATGAAAGCTGGCAGTGAAAGAGTCAGGAGTGCAATCTCAAAATAAAGCCCTCAGACACCTGGTTAAAAAAAAAAAGCTATGGTACATTTACACAATGGAATGCTACTTGACCGTAAAAAAGAAGGAAATTTTACCCTTTGCAACAGCATGGATGGACCTTGAGAACATTATGCTAAGAGAAGTAAGTCAGTTAGAGAAGGACAAATATCATATAATTTCACTCAGGTGTAGAATCTAATGAACAAAATGAACTACCAAGCAAAATAGAGACAGATTCATAGAGAGCAGGCTGAGAGCTGTGTGTGTTGGTGGGGGGCAGGGGACTCAGCAAAAAAGACAAGAAAAGAGAAAGACTCATGGACATAGACAATAGTGAGGTTGATGGGGGGAGGTGGAGGAAGGTATGGGGGGGATAAACGGTGATGGATGGAGATTTGACTGGGGGTGATGAACACACAATACAGTGTACAGATGATGTATTGTAGAATTGTGCACCTGAAACTTGTAGAATTTTTTTAACCAGTGTCACCTCAATAAATTCAATAAAAAGGAAAAAAGGCAATTTTTCTCATACTAATACTAAATAAAATGAAACAATTTTCTGTTGAGTAAGTGGGCATCTTATTATCAGCACAACTTAGAAATGCATAAAATAAAACAGAAAGTTCGATTTGAAAGATATACTATGCTCCCATGATTCTAATTGTATTATGAAGTAAATTTCTCAACAATCTACAATCATTTGCTTAAGACTAATGACATTTTAAAACCCAGGGCTTAAAAAAATCAGAAATAGAAAGTCTAACCATATTAGGTAATCGGAAGGCAAAGCAAAACTTGATTACTACAGTATTCAACATTCTAAAGGTATAATTTAGTAATTCAATAAAGAGGAAAAAATGTGCTAAATGTTATTTTTTCTCTTTTGAATGACAACTTTGGAATTGTTTTAATTAACATGTTGACAAAGTATCTTCAAAAGCTTTATCTCAAGATTTTATTCATCTGAATGGCTTTCATTGATCACTTGCTTTCACAATGAAAAGCAATCTGTAACTCGTTTACAACAGATTCAGCATCTGTGTCGATTTTGGGAACGGAAGATCCGTACTTCTCAGAAACACTTCCCATCATTCCATTATTTCCTTAAGATCCCAGGTAAATTGGCTGCTATCGCTATCGTAGCTATTTTTGGCTGCAGTGCCTTTTCCATCAAACTCAAAATTTCACTCCTATACTCCCGTCCCAGTAGTAAACCGGGATTTTCTCTACGGTTTAATAATGATTTTTATTGTTGGCAACTATTAAGAAGTTGACAAAATTGTAAAAGTAGCAAAGGAAAGACCTGAAGCTACAAAGTTCAAGATCTTGCAATTTAAGTTGTCCTTACAATGAATGCAAAAAAGACTAGATTTGTTAGATCTTCTATTGCTTTTCCGACTAATTCAATTCTAATCTTAAAAAAATGTTAGTCTCTTATCCTTTAGTGTTTATCCTTACCCACTAATCCTTTAATGTTCAATGTCTATTGTGCTTTGGTCATTCTTAGCGAACCAAGTTTCTATTCTAAGCTTTTTTATCTTTCAGAGGGCGGTAGTAGTAGGTCGGTAGAGGTGTTTAAACTGAGTCTCAAAATTATACTCATTCACAACTAAAGGGAAGTGGCAGGCTATCACCTCACATTACTATTTTACTTTAAAAATTCTTCAGCATGATTTATTCCCTGCCACCTTCATAATTACTTTCCACAAAATAAAACTCTGGAAATCTAACCACGCGAAGTGTTTGCGAAGTGACAAGGAACTGAAATTTTTTCCTTCAAAAGCAGAACGTCAAGTGTGAAGTCTAATTTCTAAAGAGCGAGACGAAAGACCAGCAAAACATGCAGAAGTGAGTTGGTGGAGCCTTTATCATTAGAAAGGTCGCAATCCCCTGGCCCTGGCTTGAAGCGGAAGGGTTCAGTACACTTCAGCCCCGGCACGCGTTAAAATTCTCCCGGGCTTTCGCAAAGCCAGGCCCGGCATCCTCAGCGGAGAGTTAGCTCACGTCCGGCCCCGCAAGCCCGGAGGGTTCGTCATAAACACACCAAGCAGATAAAGAAGCGCCGCGGAGGAAAACACTCACGTAACTATCAAACGAAGCCCAGCCACCTCTTGATCGTCCCCAAGACAAGACTTACCTGCGTTAAACACTCACCAGTCGACTCAGGATTGCGACTACAACTCCCAGGAGGCAACGCGGCTGACAGATCTGGTCCCTCCCAGAATGCAGCACAGCGGCGTCCCTGTCCCTTCTCCTTTCCCCGCTCCTCCTACTTCTCTATCCGGCGTCACCCGGGAGGGCCGAAGGTAGGGTGAGAGAGGGACCCCAAGCCCTTGGCGTGTTGCGTCAGACGTTGGGAGGGGACGGGGCGGAGAGCCGGGGGAGAATGGGAGGACGAAGAGGAGGGGAGAGGGGAGGGAAGGGTAAATAGTGGGCCAGGCAGGAAGATGGCGGCAGGGACGGAGGTGTGAGTGGACCCGGGTGTCTGCAGCTGGTTTGTTTCTTCCCTTCTTCCTCCCCTTTTTCTTCTCCTTTTGAGATTGGCGTCGAGAGGGCTGAGTTCGGGTGGCGGCTCCGGTCGCAGCGCAGGGGTCACGGCGACGGCGGCGGCTGACGGCTGGAAGGGCCGGCTTCCTTCGCCGCTCGTCCTCCTTCCACGGTCCGCTCGGTGTCAGGCGCGGCGGCGGCGGCGCGTGGGGCGGACTTCATCCCACCTCCAGCACCTCCCGGCTCCGGAGCGGGCGTTCTTCCCTTCGCCATCCCCAGACATTTCACCCCGGGGACTGGGCGCCTCCTCCGGCGCAGCTCAAGGAGCGGGGGTCGGTCTCCTGCGCGTCTGTCGCGCCTCCATGTCGGATAACCAGAGCTGGAACTCGTCGGGCTCGGAGGAGGATCCGGAGACGGAGTCTGGGCCGCCTGTGGAGCGCTGCGGGGTCCTCAGCAAGGTGAGCAACCCGCGGGGCCAGGGGCCCCTTGCCCAGACTCACCTGCCGCGAGGCGAGCCACTGAGGACATGGGGTGGGGCTGGGCGGGAGGCACGGTCTGTCCCGGGGCGGAGGCTGCAGAATGTGCCGGGGTGCGGGGCTGAGTTCTGCGGCCGGAGTACCCGGGCCAGGGGTGGAGTGGGGAAAGACAGAGACAGGGACTGTCCTCCTTGTCTTCCCTGGGTATCGGCGGTGGCCTGCCGCCGAGGACTGGGAGAAACCTGTCCCAACCCCGGATCCAGTTAGGAAGCGGGATGCGCACCATGACTTGGGACTCGGGGCGGCAGCTCTCTTGGGTATAGGAATCCGGGTTGAGCCACAGCAGTGTCCCAACAACTGAGTATGGGAGCAGTGCAAATCGGACCTCATATGTGGTTAGTCCGGAGATGCCCAGCAGAGTAGGGTTGAGGTGTTCTGGGAATGCGGCTGTTCAGACAGAAGCCTTCGCAGCTAGGCTTGGTGCTAAAATCTGGGGTGGAAAACTGTGCCAGGTTAGATGTAGGGAGAGATCTATTTGAGGAGGATTTTTGTAATTTTTTCCTCACCCCTTACCCCTATTTGGAAAAGAGCTATTGAATTGCCCCAGAGTAGGTACAAAAAATATTCATAATAACTTGGAACGTGTTGGAATGGAGACTGACCTTTAGTCCAGGAAGGAAAGCATTATTTAATAAAGTATTTTTGCAGTTATTCATACCTTTCCTGTATTTTTTAAAACTTCTTTTTCAAATTTTTAGCAAAGCAGATAATCGTTTGTAGGACTCTAAGGCTAATTAGTTAACATTGATGAGGCTCTTTTTAAGAGAGAGAAGGTGGGTGATCTTTTGATAGTACATGGGGGGTATTTTTTGTTTGTCTGTTTTTTCATAAAGTTGTGAGAAGATCCACGTTGCGTTTTTTTGTTTGTTTACTTTCTTCTCCATTCCTGTTAAACTTTTAGAAATGGCTGGAACAAGCAGCTAACCTGGAGAAGAGGGAGCTGGGGCGAGTCTCTCAGCAAGCTGGTCATAAGATACTAGGTCATGTGCAGCTATTAAGAAATCACCCTGCTTCCAGTATACATACTTTGGCTAAGCATTTGGAGATCTTTTGGAATTGTTTCATATTAGGTGTTTATAATGTATGTAGAAGGCTGGTGAGAAAAGGCCTAAGAAAGGCATTAATATGTTAGAACTAAGGCTTACAAGTTTTAGCTCATTTGCCTTGCAGAAAAACTATGGTATGTGTTGATACTGTGATCATTATTGGAATTTCACTGAAATGATTTCAGTAAAGATCTCTAGGGTTTCTCTAGATTAAATGTATCTTTTAATTTAGGAATCTGTATTGAACTCATGGTGTAATAGGTACATATTTTCAGACGGAATTATTATGAAATGGGCTTTTTGTTTCTGAGTGATTCTGGTAGTTGCATCGCTTTTCTCATCAGATGATAAGCAGACTTGCAAATTAGTATTGTGGTGGTGTTAAGTATTCGACAAGACAAACCATACTTTTAACCTATTCATGATTTGGGGGGTGGGGGTTGGAGTGACTAGTGGAGTTACCCATGCTCAGAGTATTTACCTTATTCAGAGTAGTGTAGTAGGTACACTGTATGGAAAAATGGAAGACTATCTCCTTGATATTTAAATGTGTGGAAATATAGTATTTGAACACTTCTTTGGTAGATAAATAGCTTGAGTGTTTCTGCATACTTAGATCAACAGAAATATAGGTGTTGGTGTTATTCTTGTTAACAGCTATGAAGGTAATTTCTCTGAAATTTAACAATTTGTGATTATACATGTTCCCTGGAAGACTATTAATGAAGACTATTTTATATTGAACATGTTTTAAAATTCGAAGTACGCACTGGCATATATTTTGAGACCCTTACATTCTCTTGGTAATTAAAATATGAGTTAAAGCTCAGCATCTCTTCCTTCCCTTTTATTGATTAATATAGATAAATCCTAATGCTAATTTGATTAGTTTTTTAAACCAGTCCAAAGTTTTGTTTTGTTTTTTTCCTATTTGGTAATCTAAAATGCCTGGTAGTACCTACGAAGTTTATTTTCTATAGCATTCATAAGCATGTAGGTTCCAAAAATACTGGATAGCCAGTAATTCTAGGTAACTCTAATTAAGTATCTGGATGAATTATGGTTGGAAAAAGCTTCCTGCTTTAGTAGGACTTGAGAGCAACTAAGCCTGGATAAAATAAATCGCATCCAGCTTCTGAATTCTTGTCCTTAGAGGTTTAATTTATCTTCTGTTTCTCCACACACCTGTTGACTAAAATTCTATCCTTTTCTAGAGTCCATCTCAAATACTGTTCTTTCCATGTAGCCTTTTATTTCACCAGCTATTCCAGGTCTCTTTCCCTTGGATTCCCATAGCATTTTATTTGTAACTTGCTTCTTACTCTTATTTTAAATGTAGGTTTCTTTTTTCTTTTGAAAATATACCTTGGGAACAGAAATTGTTGATTCCTTTGCAGTGTCCAGCACATTGCCTTGTCACTATTTGATAAGTGGGGAAGAGCGAAGGTACTTTATGAGGGTAGAGAAAGGCAAAAATCTACCTTCTAGGTATAATAATAGTTTAACGTTATTGAGTAAAGGACCCAGGGGCTTATGTAATTTATTGGATCCTCTGTAAGGAAATAATATAAAATTGTGGACACAAAATTGACCGGGGCATCTTCTGTCACTTTGGAAGGGGTCTGTTCTAGTGAGCTGCTCTGAAGGTTAAGCTTCATTAGCTATGCTTAACTGCCTCCAAGTCAGAAAGTACTATGTGCTTGGCAGTGTTCTAGGTCTATTCTTATTTTATCTTAACAATTCTAAGGTAGAGTTTAACAGAGAAACAGAATAAGTAACCTAACCATAGTCACACAGTTACTAGCCTTCTGAAGGGCAATAATTGGAAGTGAAGTGGATTAAGATAGGCCAATCTGAACAATTTGTATTGTAGGCAATGGGGAGTTCATGTAAATTGTGGAGCTGAAGGTTCAGTGAGATTAGTGTAAGATAAGTAAGCAAATATGCTTCATAAGTAAATAAGATAATGTAAGTTATGAGATTAATAGCAGAAGATACTACAGATGAGGTTATTCAGCCATCTCAAGAATCCAGAAACCTGATAATTTAGTTGGAATAATTGGAAATAGAGAAGAGGAGCCAAATTTAAGGGTTTAACATGAAGGAAAGGTGCATAGGAATTGATAACAAACTATAAAGATTGAGAAGGAACCCTCAGGTATTGATAATCTCCTATGAATATATATAGTAAGCATCTTTACAATTTTATTCAGACATTCAAATAACAGGCAAAGAAACTGAAGCTTAGAAAAGTTAAATAATTTCAAAACTCCTCACATAACTAATAAAGTAGTTGAGTCTCTGATTTTATATCCACTACTCTGTCAATGCAATACACAAACCCACAGACAGGTTTGAGTCTGAATGACTGTAGACGTCAAGAAAATAATCCTTGACTAGTACTCCAGAAGTCAAGGAAATGGAAACATAAGGAGGTCCTTAAGAGAGGAGGTGCATTCAATTTTGTATGTAAGAATCATCCTTTTTTTTTTAAACTGATTTTGAGAGAGAGACAGACAAACAGACACATCAGTTTGTTCCACTTAACTGATGCATTCATTGGTTGAGTCTTGTATGTGCCCTGACCAGGGCTTGAACCTGCAACCCTGGTATATTGGGAGGATGCTATAACCCAGCGGTCCTGAACCTTTTTGGCACCGGGGACTGGTTTTTCCATGGGCGGGGCTGGGGGTTGGTATCAGGAGGCCCAGCTCAGGTGAGCTTCAGTTGTTCACTAGCCAGCTGCTGCTCACCTCCTGCTTGGGGGTTGGTG